>JAPTHA010000001.1:13896720-13914411 GCA_029814585.1 Gymnapogon annona
TTCAGTTTTTCAATGTAATTTTTGTACTCTGTTTATAAATAAAGTTTATTTAAAAAAAACAAAACAAAACTGAGCTATCCAGTCGCTTGACTATATATATATAAAAATATACATTATATATATATATATAGTCAAGCGGCTCCGGCTGTATAGCTCCGGCTAATGCATAGGCGTGGGTAGATTCAGGAAGGGCATCCGACGTAAAAACTCCTGCCCAACAGCGAATTGGACTCGTTGTGGCGACCCTGGAAGGGAAAAAGCTGAAAGAAATCATCAATTGTCAAGCTGCTGGATAGCTCAGTTGGTATATAAACTGTATATATAATGTAAATATGGTTTAACTACAATAAGCTCCAGTTGTAAAAGATCCATCTCATCTTATGCACATAAAGCTACAATGAAAGTCTAGTTGCAATAAAAATCCAACCACTGTGGGCGGAAAAGGGATATTAAATATTTAAGTAAAAATTTCAATCTGGACTGTGGTAAATATGTAGCATTATTAATAGTTAAGAATCTATGATGTGGCAGTATCTTACAAATTTCAGTTTAAACGTTTTATCACAAAACAAAACAAAACCTACATAGTTCATTTTCAAGTTTAAATTTGTGTTCAGATTGGTTGGATTATACAAGGGAACAATGCAAAAACAAATCAGATCCTCGGCTGTGTTTGTCCCATTTGGATGACAGGCCTGTACAGGAACACATCAACACTTATTTTTATTGCATATAGCCATTCATATATATTAATGTAACTCATTTCATTTGGCTTTTAATCCTGTTGCTCAGTTTATCATTGCACACCTACTTATTTTATGACTGTGTCTTCCACTCTGTACTTATGGACTTGTACTGGAGAACATAACCTTTGTGTACTTGGTTGTATTTACTCTTTTACTTCACATCTCTACATTTGGAGGTGACTATTACATTTTCCATGACACTCATCTGGCTAATGTACTTCCTTTTTGGTATACTTTTCATCTTCTTCCATAAATCTCCACGTTGGTAAAGAAATGCGCCTCCTCTAGACGCTTGATATTTGCTTGTGTTGTTTACAGATGAGGTGTAAACAGTGCAAACCAAAAACAACAGACTCTGTGGTGATGAGTTATCAGAGTGATATTAAACTGTATACCTGCAATGACCCTCAGGCTTACACATGTGAACAGAAGTTCACATGTGTAAAGTGTGAATAGCACAGGTCAGGTCTGATTTACATTTATCAGTAAAACACACACTTTATCATATAAGAGATTTATTTAATGAAAGGGAATTTCACACTTCATGACAGGATTACTGAAAAGCTCTGAAAACCCCTGCATGTAATTCTTAGAAACTGATTTATTTCTCAGGCTGCCACTACCCAACCATCCCAGACACACACACTGAAAACATATGCCCGCACGCACACACACACCCACACACACACACACAAGCCATTTACACATTACCCCTATGTTAAAATATCCCATATAATGTGAGAAAAGATAAGATATAACAGTCTGACAGTGAAAACGGGTCCCAAAAGTTTTCAGATTGTCTCCTAAAGAAATAGAAAAGAGGACATTCTAGTTTTCTCCAACACACTTCTTCAACATCAACAAAAGGACAGGATTGGAATCTTCACTGACACACAGATGGACATAGTCCAGTAGTTTGCAGACTTTAAAATACAACTCACAGCCCTTGTAGTTATAGCTTTAGGAATGAGGCACTACTTTCATTTACAGCGCAAACACACGGAGCAAATTCAGGTAGTTAGATTTCACGCTTAAAATTACAATACTATTCACGCATTATTTTACATAGTAATGTCTTTAGTATGAACAAGAATTGTAATTCAAGAAATAAACACAAATCTGTTTTTTACATGAGTAATTAAAAATAAGACCACATTCAGATTTTGTGATGGTACTTTGAAACATTGATGGAATTTAAAAACTAATTTGGATTTAAATCCTTACTAAGAATAACTCATGTATTGTCAATAACTTAGGGATAATTACATTAACATAGCATGTTTACACCTATGATAACAGATAGTGAGTGATATAATGGACAAAAACATAAATACATGACATGGTAAAAGGGAGAACTAAAGGGTTTTCAGGCTGAACAGCTGCTACTGTTTAGGTCACTCTCATCAATTAGTAAGTGAAGACAGAGGCTGAAAGATGCTAACCCCGCAGACAGTGGCCCCTCCCACATGTAAAGCAGGGTTGTGCACCCACTCAACATCTGGAGAGTGGGCTCGTAACCCCAGTTAGGTCTGTTTTAGGACAACGTGGCTCTTCCATCTGGAGTCAAAGCGTCTTTTTAAAGCTGAACGGACCAGAATGAGCGATCCAGAGATCCAGTGCGGTCTTTATTGAGTGGATATTTCACTAGTGGACTGACTCGGTTGCAGGCTCACTCGCATCTTGAGCTTCTCTCTTCTTCATGGCCTCGATGACTGCCATCTCCTTGGCCTCTTTCTTTTGGTTTCTGGCTTCAAACTGCAGCCTGATAAATATATATTAACACGCCATTAAAAAAACAAAAACAGAGAGACTATAAGGAAGAGTATGAGACACAAAACACGACAAGTGCAGCTATAGGAGGAATTCGATTGTGCAGGTGAATATTGGATTGGACCACGGTGGTTTTACAAGGCAAATACAATGTATTAGCAACAAAAAGACAATGTGAACTACAGTTTGCAATCAGTGTATGCTTACAGTAAGTGGATCTTGCTGATCATGGCTTTCTTTACCATTATAACAACTATAAACAGCAACTAAGAGTTTTCATTGACACTCTGTCAGAGAAAGGTGAAAAACAACACTGAGACTGTTCTTATGATATAGTGATTATGCTCTCACATATAAAATATAGAAATAAAATATATATTGAAAATAAAATAAAGCCCTGAAGTTGCCTAACACCAACAGCAGCAACTAAGGCACCCAGAAACTGAGGGAAATCCTTAGTGTCCTTACTAAGTACAGAGAACTCCCCTCTTGATTTCTGAATTGTTGTATGTTGTACAGTCCTATGAATATTGGCATTATTTATTTATTATATTGTTCATTTGGCTTATATGTAAACTATTTGAGGACTATTAAAAGCACCGTAGAAATGAGATGCAACATAATCAATGGGTTCTACCAGTGACAGTAAAATAACACCATCACTATATAGTCATGTACTTCCACGACTGGACTACACTGCAAAGAGCAGATCTGCTCAGTCACAGATTGTTCAAATATTTTATCAGTAATGTAGAATACTGATAATAGTAACATTTCTGAATATTTGTTCCAGTAATCCGTTATTGGGCAGTCAATCAATACTGCAGATTTGAGGCAGACTCCCACCTGTTTTCAATGATCCTCTGAACGATGTCGTCAGTGGTGAGGTTGTTTCCACTGTCGATGGTCCTGAAGATCCCTCGTTTCTTTGGCTCCTAAACATAGAACACAAATCAGGCTTCCACTTTGAAACCTTGGACGTTTTATTTGCATTTAATGCAGGGTTGTAAAATATGTAATAATTACACTGCAGTATTAACAGTCAAAGACGTCAAAATCATTTTACTAAATCGACACTCTGTCTTGCTAAATTTTTAAAAGTATTTTAATATTTTTTAAAACACTGTGATCTAAGTTGTAATGTGCATGTATAAATGATGAATTGCAGTATAATATTTTCCAAAAGGCATTTCAGGCTGTTCATATTTTTTATAGGTAATTCCCATTTTTCATGAAAGGACAGACTGTAAATGAAAAAAAAAAATCACATTGTAATTCTGTTTTTTTCACTCCAAAACATTGAGAAAAGTTTAGAGTTTACAGAACTGATATATTATCCTACTGTTTTACTATTATATTGGGCTGTATGTGCCCCTCAATTAAAACCTGTTTTTATACATACAACAGAATGCATGAGTTTTAAAATAATATCTTAAAATCCTGCCCAACTCAAGACAAGCAAATGTACAAATATTTCAAATATGTTGCTTCTAAACTTGGCAGAAGATTGTGTTTTCAATGCCGGCAGTCTGTGTGGAGCAGCTCTGGAGTCAATTTTGACCTTGAAGTGAACTCATCCATAAACACATAGAAGCCAGGTATGATAGCAGGTGTGGCACAGCTGTGGTTGGTGAGGTCATACTAGCGTACTCACATCATAGGGGTCGGAGGCATCCTTATCAGGAAACACCTCTGTCTTGCCGTGACACACCAGGTCCACCTGCAGACACACACACACAACTGGTTAAACTCCTGTTACATGTAGAGAACTCACAGGTAACTTCCTCTTTCTAATTCCGTCTATAAACCACTGTCTCCTCTTTGTGATACTTTGCTCTTTGATTGTAGTTGCTAATGTGATACACAATGAAAAAACACCAAGTGACCATCATTTGAAAAAGATGATGCTGGAAAGACTCCACTAGGTGTGGATAAGTTTGTGGATATGAACCCCAGTAGTTAAACTGTGAAAGGTTTTATGTTCTGACCACAAGGTGGCGTCACATGGTTCACTCCTCAACCTACAGTATGAGGGCAGACACAAGTGCACACTGTCAGCCTTTCCTTTCACCCATTGACTCATGCATAAGCTCACGCACGCTGGGCTTTGGCTTCCATGAACACAGGTATTATTTACGAGCCTCACCTTGTACAGCGAGATTAAATGTTGGCATCATTTGGAGGAGATTCCTGCGGCATTTATTTTCAGTCAGATTTCTTGGGTACTTACGCAAATAAATACAACAGAAACCCTATCATCAAACTGAAGCTTACCTTGAAGTGATCCAGTAGGTCTTTGCCTACTGCATACGGAGCCCCGATCACCACCTCAGACACATACTAAAGAGAGGAGCAAAGAAACAACAGGCTCATAAGGACATGTGTGGTTTTAGTTTCAACAAACAAGGAAATAACTCTACACCAATAAACCAGGAATCTTCTGATACACTGCAGACTGGGAATGAGAAAAGATGGATGGCCCAAAGACAATGCTCGTGGCATAAAGGAGCCAAATATTCAGCACTTCCACTTATCATATCACTAAATATTGTTATGTAAAGTCTTAAAAGATTAGCATTTTATTGTTAAAAAAGCAAACATGGTTCTCTGTACATCATTCCAGATCTGAAAACCTGTGGATTGTTTTTTCCAGAGATAACTGTGTCTTACACTGCTCATCAATATCAAATCTGAATCAACAGGATACAAGAAATCAAAGGTACGATTCATTTCTGCAGATAAATCCAATTCAAAGTACAAGTGACGGTTGGACACAGTGGTTTGTCAGATTTGTGATTGTGCAATATGTTTGGTTTATGTAGTGGGGTGCAGATGAGCCACATTGTGTGAGACTAATAGCTGACCAGCAGGAATTGATGGCACACAGCCAAGTCTGTCCTTGGTGCCGTGAGGGTCACTCACATCCTACTGAGTCGTCGAGTAAGTGTGTGAACTCACCCGACAGGCCAGAACACTGAGCGTTCTCTCATGGATGTTCATGATTGGATAGTTCTTCCCCTTATAACGATTCACTTCCTGAGGAGAATCAAGTAGCACGCGGTTACTTTTTTATATCAGTCATCAAAAATACATGCTGCACTGAACCATAGGCCATACATTCCTATAACACAAAAAGGAGGGGCTTTCAATAATTGTCACTTTTCTTTATGTAAATCAAATTACTATACAAGACTGAGCATCCCCTTAGTTAAACTGGATGCAGATGCTTCTCCACAAACACTGACACAACAAGGAAATGTGAGGTTGTCACTGTAGTAGGATTATGGTCTGTCTGTATCTGTGTGACTCATTAGCATACCTGGTCAAAGTGCAGGCCTACAATAACGTAAGGCCTCTCAGCCTGTTTATAGACCATCTCTAAGAAATCCACATGTCCAATGTCTGTGAGGAGTCAAGGCGTCACTGGCAAACACAGCTGAAAAAATGTCACCTCATATTCATGACCAGTGTGTTATTACAGCTTGACAAGGATACGGAAGAGGTCGAATGCCCCGGCCACGTAGATGATTGTGTCTCCAGGCTGGGGCTCCTTCCCTGAGGCGAACTGAATGATCTTCTGAGACGTCTGGAGGAACTGAGACACTCCTGTCCACGGACTGCGGCCAGTAGGACCCTGAGACACAACAAAACAAGAGCTGACAACACATCTGTATATAATGGCATATGAGGAGGATGGGTGTCAGTATAGTCCTTCAGTTTCCTTATTTGATTCTGAGTTTTGAAGTTTGACCTTCCTCTTTAGGTCAGACTAAAGAGGAAGGTCTTTAATAAAACTCTAAAAGCCTTAATATGGAAACACTGGCATAGACTTTCTTTAGTTGAAAATGTATAGAAACCCCTGTGTCTACAGCAACTTTTAAATTTTTCCACTAAGAGTCCACAAATAAATGGTCAAATACAGCCAAGATCAATGGATAGAGGATTTTCTATGCAAACAAATTCCCAGGTTAAATATACATGTACACAACTTTACTCATGATTACTTGCAGTTCAGTTTAGCAGCCTGTTATGTTTGTTCATCACCATACTATCTGGTTGTTTGTTTGTTCTTCACTCAAGGTGCAGAATCTCTATGGCAGTGACAATGTTACTATGGTGATTGTACCTATTGACCCACTACTTGTGACTGATCAGGCTGAAAACCAACTGATCCCAAACAAAGAATTATAAACCTACAAATCTCTTTACTGTAGTCAGTCTATTTGTACCACAGGATAAAGGAAAAATAGACAAACATATCACGTACCTTTCCAAAGTTGTCCGTATGCTGCTGGTAATCAGGGTTACTCTGCAAAAATTATAACAAAGACAAAGATGAAGACAAACACACACAATCGAACACATCAGTTTGCTATTCGTCAAACATGCAAACTCACGATGTTGCTGTGATGAGCTTTGGTCATTAAAAGCATTCGTCCCACCAGGTCTGTGGTAGACACACCCTGGGTACGTTTACACTCCCGGTACCGGCCTGCACGCTTCACCTCCTCATATGTGTCCTTTCCATCCACTGTAAGCGTGATGTCATCTGATAACCAAACAGAAGGTGTCAGACCGTCATCAACAGGATCAGCTGTCAAGGCTGTAGCCATAAACAGACTCACCTCCATGCACACAGAAGTCACAGTTGTATTTGTCCAGGGTCTCCAGAGTGGTAACGTAAGGTGCTCCTTCCACTATCTCATCCACCCACTTGATAGCCCGCACCATCTTGTAACGTTCCTCCTGGGTGAAGACTGGGGGACCCTTGTGCTTTGCAATCTCAGCTTTTAAGGAGGAAGTACAAGGGTATGAAGAAGTCAGACACTTCATAATGACACATGACCAACACCTACTATATGAAGTGTGTAATGAATAACAAGATAGGGTTTTGGCTTCATACAGTACAACAGAGTGATTTTAAAGATAGTACAACTTAATAAATGGAAAATGATGCTATCAGTACAACAAAGAATCAGTTAAAAGCATCACTTTAAAATGAGAACTGAACAGGGAAGACAGAATCACCTCCCCTTCAACCCACATACAAGAAAACTATTGTCAAACATACATCCCACACTCTGCATTCACAATATGAAATTATTATAATTATTATTATTATTATTAGATGCCTTGATTGTCCCACGAGGGGAAATTATAAATTACAGCAGCAGAATACAAAGATAGAAAAACAGAGTAGAAAGATATACAGTGGAATTCTTGTACAACAGACTATATGCATGACTGAAGTCCCAGAGATTATGACGAGGGAACTGCGGATGTGTCGTCTGGAGCTGAGAGGCGGAGGTGTGAATGTCCTCGCAGGCCACAGTAGCATCAGCCACTAACAGCTAACCGCTAATGGTTCAACGCTGCTCTTCACAGATGACAGTTACACCATCACCCATTATCTCACATACATCACCAGTCCCCCCCCTCTCCTACACACTTTGGTCTGCTCTCACCAGTAGAAACCAACCAAAAAACGACAAGAGTCCAGTGGTGTCTGTGAGCCAGCAGTCCGTTACAACTGGAAGCTGCTCTGCTTGTACACCAGCTGTAGTCTGGTCTGCAGTAGCCGTTAGGTGTCCATCACGCTGCTAGATCATCCATTACCCACCAGAACCGATGGAAAGCCTGGTTGTACTGTCCCTTCCTCACTCGGTACATGTCGCCAGCTCTGCTACCGCTGCTTCGATACCATAGTTCCTTGAGAAACACGGGTCACTCTCCCGGGAGTACCTGCTGTTGCTCATCTAACCGTAAACACGGAGTGGCTCACGAAATCACCCGTTGGTGCTGAAGAAGTCCATGAGAGTAGCAAACAGGCTACTACCCTCACAAAAACTTCAAAAATTACACATATCTATGTTGTACAAGAGTCCAATTAACACGACCACTAGAGTTGAGGCAAAAAAACTTAAAAGTAGGAAAAAAGTTAGGGGCTGCTGTAACACGCAGCCTGCTATGGCGCCATCTTGGAAAATACAAAAGAATATTACACTCAATAGGATGTTATGTAGCCAACAAACACCAAACATAGTTAAGCTTCGTGGTCCTTCATTATATGTAGCACTGTTAACCATACTAGCACGCATTGTGTTATATATAATACACACATAGTACCTTCTTATATCTATATTTTCATAGAATCTTTTATGACAATACCATTTTTATAACTCAAAGCCCCAACAACATTTGGTCTAGCATCTGCAGTGACGTGGAAGTAATACCTTGGTAACACAATGGTGCATTGATTTAAATGTATAAAGGAGGAAAAAAGGAAAATGAGACTGTTTAGTTAGTAATCACTAATTTGGAGTATTTAAACTAATTATATTGTGTATTAACATTGTACTGTATACATCATATCTGTGATTTTGAAGATAAATGTATTCAGCTGCACCAGCTCTTACCATCTGTATGTACTCCGGCTATGAGGTAATCTCCCATGCCTTTCGCCTGCCGCAGCTGGTTAGAGTGACCGTAGTGCACCATGTCATAACTATAGAGACACAGAGTGAGAGAAAGCAAACGCAGATACAACAACTGCACAGACAAAACAGCACACATCAGAGGAAAAGCAAAAAATAAACACTTAACCAACCTATTCTGTTTGATTTATCTGTACGCCATCTTGACTTCAGCCCTGAACAGTAGACTTTAATGTTTACCTTTGTAAAATATTACCAATAATGGAAGCAGGCCAAGAGTGTCACAGATGTTTTAATGGAGGATACAAGTTACTGGATGGAAGGTAAAAAAAACACAAAACTTTATACTTTTAATTTTCTTGTCATTTTGTAAGTTCTGTTAGAATGTGTTTCTTCCTTTAAAAAACATTCCCATGGATTCTGAACAGTGTCATTAAAATACCAGGTTGATGGTACAAAAAAGATAATCAAGCTCCTTTCAACATTTATTTATGTGACACAGTGTATTCAAAAGTTGATCAGTTATCAACAGACAAATTGGTGTTAATGTTGATGATCTCATTCCAATGGGTTGGAAAGATTACGTTGCTAGTGAACATTTAACCCAGGAGGTTGATGTGTTACAGAAAAGAAAATGGGCAAGAACACATCTGAGCAAGGTAGGTTATTGCTGACAACAACGCATGTGAAATGTGGCGAGGCATCAGAACCATAACGGACTACAGGAATGGTAACCAGCAGATCAACCACAACCCCACTCTGCCTGACACCCTAAACAGTTTCTTCGAATGCTTTGACACACCTGGCAATAGAGAAACTGTACATCTCTCACAGCTGGAGGAGAAGCACCTCGTACTGCAGCGTCATAAGGTGAGCTCTGCACTGAGCAGGATCAACATCAACAAAGCTGCAGGACCGGATAGGGTGTCAGGTTCTGAAGCTCTGTGCACATCAGCTGACTGGAATTTTTCTGGACATTTTCAACCTGCCCCTAAAGCTCGCTTCAGTCCCTATATGCCTCAAGTCCTCCATCATTGTGCGTGTGCCAAAAAAAATCTGCTGTCACCTGCCTCAACGACTATTGCCCAGTGGCTCTGACACCGGTGATCATGAAGTGCTTTGAGAGAATTGTCTTAAGTCACATCAATGACGTCATCCCTGCTACTCTGGACAGACATCAGTTGGCCTACAGGGAGAACTGATCCACAGAGGATGCAGTCTCACTAACACTGCAAAAGGCCCTGATTCACCTGGAGCATCCCAACACCTACATCAGGATGCTATTTATGGATTTCAGCTCGGCGTTCAACACTGTGATCCCGGGCAAACTGACACTGAAACTTCACAGCCTTGCCCCTCTGTGCCGCTGGATCAGAGACTTTCTCTCCCTCTGGCCGCAAGCGGTGAGAACTGGGGACTGCACATCATCTCCGTTGATCCTGAGCACAGGCACACCACAGGGTTGTGTACTCAGCCCAGCCCTTTTCACCCTCTTCACTCATGACTGTACTTCTGTTCACTCCACTAACATGGTTGTGAAGTTTGCGGATGTCACCACCGTGGTAGGTTTCTTAACGGACAATGATGAGACCTCCTACAGAGAGGAGATCCAGCGCCTGACAGGATAGTGTATGGACAACAACCGCGTCCTGAACACCAGCAAGACCAAGGAGGTCATTGTGGACTTCAGAAGATCCAGAAGGATGGAACACACCCCTCTCCTCATTTATGGGGAGGAGGTAGAGCAGGTGGACAACATCAGTTTCCTGGGCATCCACTTTACATCCGACCTTACTTGGTGCCTGCAGACATCCTACCTGGTGAAGAAGGCCCGACAAAGACTCTTCTTCTTCAGGAGGCTCAAAAGGATTTGACTCTTCCCTCGGCTCATGACAAACTTCCACAGAGCCACAATAGAGAGCATCCCCTGTCTGAGTGCAACAGTGTGGTACAGGAGCTGCACTGCACAAGACAGGAAGGACTTAGCCAGGGTGGTGAAGATGACACAGGGGATTGTGGGGAGACCCACTCCACACCTGGACTCAATATACGACAGCCGGACCCAAAGGAGGGCTGGTGGTATAGCTGCAGACCCCACCCACCAATGTCACCAACTGTTCCAACAGTTGTACCTCAGTTGTACAGATGCACCTTGGATTTTAAATTATGCTACATTGTGTGCAATATTGTCAAGAGTGAACACTTTAAAAGCCTGACTTGCACTGTTACTTTTATTTTATCTTATTCTGCTTTTTAATTTTTAATTTTATTTTTATTTGTCTTTATTTTTCTATTTTTTTAAATGTATTTAGTTATTTACCTTTATTTTACATTTATTTGAAACTGTATTTATTTTTCCCCTCATCTTATATATATACTGTATATATATATATAATATTCTATGTGCGCTAAGCCAAGAGCTCTTCAAGAAAATTTCGTTGTGCCTGGCATAATGACAATAAAGATTCTTGACTTCTTGACTTGACTTTACTCTTGACTCTGACAGACAGAAATTGTGATGATCAAATCACTGGACTGCAGTATCTCCAGATCTTTTTATTCCCAAAGTAAAGTGGTTTGTACCTATTAAAGGTGGTGTAAAGAATAACAAAAGGATCTCAACCACTGGCACGTCTATGTTAGTGTAACGTCATTACCACAGGTCAAATATTGTGTCAGTTCCGCTTTTTTCCACAAAAAAAGCTCTGACCCAAGGCCTAGACTCCATCAGACCTCTGAAGGTGTACTATATCTGGACCAAGACATGAGGAGCAGATCCTTGAAGTCTTGGAAGTACAGGCGGACCTCTATGGATCAGATTTACTTGTTTCTTTACTTGTTTACTTGATTTACTTGATCATCATTTACTTGAAGAGATCACACAGTTGTAGAATCATTGCCACTGAGTACCGAAGCTGTTTTGGACCCCTCTAAAAAGAGGCCTGCTGTTTAGACGTCACACTGTATGACATGTTCACTATGTCAGTTATTTATAACATCACATGAGATGAGCCGTGTTCACTAAGCATTCAGAAACCCAGTTGCTTCTTGTGACTACGTACACCTAGGAATTCACGTAAGTGTAAATTCTCTGTCCAGCTGCAGCAAAATCATGTGAGGATCGTGTTTTGTACCTGACAGGAGTCTGGTATAACACTGGAAGGTTAAACTGGACTTTCTGAGCAGGCATAAAACTAACCACCACGGTCCAAAAGCCATGAAATCACATCAAAAGTCTAACCTCACATCCAAAAATCCAAGATACTGCACATTTTCTGGAGCTCCTCCAAAATGTAATTGGTGTTGTTTCGGCCTAGGCAGTAGTGTTGAACTTTTCATGAAAATCTGTACAGTAACTTTTGCATGACCCGGCTAACGGACAAATCAACACACTGTAATGAAAACAGGCAACAACCATATATCCACGACTTATCATCATGTTGTGTGTTGTGTGTTATGCCACACCCAAATTCAAGCTCAAATAACCTCCCATGTAATAAGAACAAACATGACCCAACCTTTAAGGATCAAACTACACATGTTGCTAAGATTTTAGTGCAGATAAGACTCCAAAGTTTGCAGATGAGATTTCAGAATGAGATGTAGATACAGCAGATGTGACATTGAAAGGTGCTTCTTCTCATTCTAAGAAAATCAATTAAATCCATGAAAACCCATCAGAAACTATTGAACAAAAAGGCATTTCAAATAGACAAAGAGGCATATATAATGTTGATGAACAATTACGTACAGGAAATAAATGCAGCAGGTGTTCAGTCTTTACGAGATGTAAACATGGAAGAACTGAATAGTTTTCTTGGATTAGTTAAGTCTAGTTAATGCTTGCTTAATTTTTTTGCAACTTTCATAAACTGAAGGGCAGATTTCCCCTAAGTGGAGTTTATGTTAATTTGAAGTATGATCAACTATTTACTGCTTGTAGGTCCCTCTTGTTTTGGTCTTTATTTTATCATTGCGGAGTTATAACACATTATGATTAAACTTATCAGTTTATGGATCCTGTTGAACCTTGTTCCCTGCCTCGTGTCATTGTCGTATCAATAAATGATTACGTGACAGCAGCAAAGGTACGACGATTAAAATTTACCGATTGTTTTCGCAATAATACTTGGAGAATTAGCTAGGTAATAAAAGATTCATAGCCATCGTGTGGAGCTGCAAGGACGCGTTACAATGACACAAAAATGCGGAAAGAGAAAATTGCTCTTCCCGGTTATCTACGGACAGATCAGCTTTAACAACCAAGAGTTATTTAAAGGAGAAGGTTTAGCTCCAGTCACCGCTCAGGTTAAGTAACACTAGCTTGTTAGCATCACCATGCTAACGCACCAAACCACTATCGGCAGTTTCTTACATATAAGAACCACGACAGCTGTGTTAGGAGATTATTAACAAACAAAAAAAGGATCGTGTGTCAGTGGACTAGTCTCAACTCACCAGCCGTCACACCACAGCCGCACGACGCGCTTCCTTTTCTCCGGACTACAGACCTCACCTCCCGGTTTACCACAGACGGCAGCACCTCCCTGGTCGTCCGTAGCGTGGTGGCCGTTTTTGATCATTTCGACAGCTTACGCCAATAGTAATATCTTCTACAAAATAATGAGGGGAAAACAATATAGAAGCAGAGGCAAGTTTTCAATAACTCAGTGAGCGTAAATGGACGTTTGCCCCAACAATTTAATAGTGACTGAACAGACCGGCGGACAACGCCTCCCGTTCGACGTCACATCGAACGAATCCGCTCAATTGACGTAAGCACGTGACGTGTTATGACAGCGTTGATACGCTAAGTGGGGACTAGTATGTCAAGTATGTCTACGTTCATTCACTTTTCTCACTATAGTTTGGACTCATCCGAAGTGTTCGAATTTTTTGTCAACTGTTACATTTATGTAGTTACTCATGTGATTCTGCGGCACTATATTGTGAAGAATAAAGTCTTATAATTACTTGTCTTTTTACGACTATTATTTTGCGTCTGACTGTGTGCCGTAAAGCACATTTTTATCACAATAAAAAATACTGTAATAATTTGTAATGATCTGTAATTTTCCCCAAAATTGGAGCGCTATGTATGTATTCAATACTACAGAAGTCTGAGACCACCTGGTATTTTTGCAGGGTAGTATGATATAGGAAGTATGTGCACGTTATTAAAAAACTGACCAAAAATGTTTTACTTGTAAGGCTTTCACAGACAGAAGTCATCATTTAGTGTAACCCGAGTCCCTGTGCCAAAAAGTGCCTGACATGAGTTGACATCGTTGTATATAACTTCGTACATGCACTTTATACTTCATACTCTACAAAGATTTTTTTCCCATCCTGGTTGCATCTTAATACAGCAACTGAGAACTGTGTGTGATCAGTATAACCCAGCAAACATAATGCTGACCTGAAACATTTATACAGTACTGTAAAGGGTATGAATATATGGACCCTCAAGGCCAACAAGGCCTTCTCTGCTGGCCTAAACATAAGTAGGAATATATATATTTTTAATATGTATCTTTTTCCCACAAATATGTATCAAGTTATTCCCTGTGGTCGATACTCTTCATTTCATTCTTTCCTAAGTCTAAATTGGCTGCTCAGCTTCCAGCTCCAGGTGGAGATCTGGAGGGTGGGATTTATGTTAGAGTTTTTATCCAATCATTATTCACTATCATGTGTTACCAGGGTCCAAAATCTGCCTCTAGGCCTTCAGAAGTGACAGTGCTGGCGCATTGTAGCTTATAATGAATGAGAAAGGACCTGTGGTGTTAACCTGTCAGCGTCAAGTTTGGCTTCATTGGGCCATCTAGCAGGCCTATAGCATCAGTGTATGCACGTCTTTTGATTGCATACATGATAGAGAGAGGCGGAGCTATGCAAAGCTGCGCAGAGTGGACCTAAGCAGTCAGTACATGTGATAAACAGGAAATAACGAAATGGATCATTTGTGTTTGCGACAAGTTGTTTGTTTTTTCAACCCGCAATGGCTGAAGGAGGCAAAGATATCATTTGGTCGCAGATTTAGTTACGCCATTCAAGAAAAACTTTTCAAAAAAAGCGTGACACTGTAAAAAGAGGCCGCTGACCACGACATTCTGCTGGAAAAAGGATTTATCCAACACTTTCAAATTGATAACTACAAATGGTACACCTAAGTGGCAGGCTCCAAAAAGTAAGTTAAGATTATTACTAAAAATATATTATTAAACAAATACGAATAGTAAGGTATTGTGGGTAGAGGCGTGTGTGCTGGTGAACACCACTAGGCAGTGGTGTTTCATGCGTACATGTGAACACCGCCGCCGGTGTTTGCATGCATGCTGGCGAACACTGCCGATTGGTGGGGTTTGTGTGCCGGCGATCACCGCCGTGCTGGCAGTGGCGTATAAACCTGTGTCCAATGGATGTCAGTTCCTTTTGTTTCTCTGTTATTAGTCTACTTAGTAGACCAGGGGTGTCAAACATGCAGCCCGGGGGCCAAATGCGGCCCGCCAAAGGTTCCAATCCGGCCCGTGGGATGAATTTGTGAAATGCAAAACTTACAACGTGGACATTTACAAAAATTATAGTTCATATTCTACATACATATATTTTTCCCCAAAATATGATCGTAATAACATATAAATACTGGCAACTTCAAAATGTTCTCCCTGTAAGTGTAAATAATGTTTTTATGTGATTAACAAAGTATCATTTCCCAAAAAAAACCAAAGCATAAATAATCTAGACAAATACAGGATAAACAACCTCAAACGTCTGAAGAGAAGTCGGTGTAATTTTAACAATATTCTACCTGTTAATAAATGTTTTGTGTATTTGTAGAGCAGTGATATAAATTATAAACCGAGGTATAATATTATTAAATTTCTTTTATTTTTCTTTCATATTTTTGAGGTTGTTAATGTCATCCACATTGGTTTAAAGGACGGTTCGTAGACGTAAACATTTTTATCATACAAGGACAGTTTGGAGTTGACGCCATCAATATGGAATTCTATTATTATTAGACTGGTTCGGCCCACTTCAGACCAGATTGGGCTGAATTTGGCCCCTGAACTCACATGAGTTTGACACCCCCGCAGTAGACTAATATAACTGTGTTGTACATTACTTTATTTTCAGGTGATGCAGTTGTATGTGTTTTGGTCTAAATACATCATTTGTAGATCCATGGATCAGGATTATGGTTTTAAGAGGAGGATTAAGTCGGGTAGGACATCACTGCATTGCCCAGGTCTGAAATGCACGGCTCACCATTGCTTTTATGACAATTTACACGAAGTGTTGTAGACACAAAAAAACAATAGATGGCAGTCAATTTAAATGTTCCATTTAACTATTGTTTAAATAGGTTCTTTTGATATGTAGATTTGAATGGTTTAATTCTATACATCACATCTGAATATGTATCCACCCCCTCATGATTTTACTTTACATTTCATATACTTGTCATTTAGAAGGGAGATGTACTGACAAGCTACATTTGTTTTCCTTTAAGAGCCATTTATAATGTATAATTACAATAATTGTATATAGCACCGGGCTGGTGCATAGGGGACATGGGTTCGATTCCCGGTACGGGAATCCAGTGGGTTGTGTCAGGAAGGGCATCTGAAGCCCCATATAACTGTAGTTGTACATGTGTGATGGAGGGGGTGGGAGGTTAACATGTGTCTCTCTGTGTACTGTGTAGTTCATATTGTCAGTGTTTGGTCTTGTCTTGTCTCACGCCGTTTGGTCTGGTCTGACGCTTCTGGCCTTGTTAATGTGGGTGGGGGGCGTGGCCTGATGGTGAACAAATGTGACTGTTGTGTGATGTAATGTTGTAATGTAATGTGTGATGTGATGTTGTTGTCTAATGAAAAATAAAAAGATATAAAATAAAAAAAAAAGGAAGGGCATCCGACATAAAACTCCTGCCAAATCAAATATGCGAATTGGATGCGCATATTTGGGCGACCCCAGAAGGGAAAAAGCCTAAAAAAATCATCATATATATAATTAAATTATAAATGCCAAAGAAATATAGATTAATAAAATTATGCATTACATATAAATAATAAATATATTATATTATAAATTATATAATTTGTAATGTCTACAAGATTTCCAGCTCCATATACACAAATATGCAAGCCTCACAAAACTGAAAAAAGTCAGTTGTCTCATCTCTGGTATAAAGTACAGCTCAAATATTGTAAATCACATCTGTTATATAAAATACTAACATTAATGGCAAAGTAAAATTCTTTTCACATCAATAGGTATTAAGATACAATTTTATTGTCAAGTCCTTTTTTTTTTTAAAGAAACGTTGGCTCACTATATGTAGACGTACATAACCTCTGACACGTTACACACAGGATGTGAATATTAATACTGAATCTTCCTGACAAAACAAAATTACAATTATTTGGTCATTTTCTAACTGATGACAACTTAGCATAAAATAAAAAACAACTGTAAAGTACAGGTTAAAATCAGCTCTCCTATACAAAGGAGTGCGAGCACCCAGGTCTCGGCATTGTCTTCAACAGTCGAGATGAAAATGTAAACAAATTCAGTAGATCAAGGCTATAGCTGCACATTAAGTAACTACACAGTCTGTGAACCTGAGGTTTGGTGACAGCAGAGAGAACGGGACACAAGTACATTCAAAACAAACAACATAAACAGGCCACACTGAAGAAAACACATTCAGCAATGCATGTCTAAACTAATAT
>JAPTHA010000001.1:13914511-13947769 GCA_029814585.1 Gymnapogon annona
TACACACACACACACACACACACATATACAAAAAAACCCAAATAAAACCCTTCAAAATTAGAAAATGACCTCTTTGTAAATCTCTTACACACACACACACACACACACACACACATATATAAACAGCAGCAGCTTTCCAAAAAGTGTTTATATACTGCTTTTCTCTGGAATAGTGTCATGTCACTTAGCTACTTTACATGACAACATTCAGTATTAAACCATAATATTTCAGTGGCCAGTTCCAGCGGCACATTCACTTAACTACTGTAATGCACCTTCTACTAATTTGGTAACAAAAATAATCTAATACACATAGAATACATCTGTGTCCCATTTACCTAAGCTTAAGATGTGGAAAATGGAAAATTGGAAAAAAATTTTACGTAGCTGAAAATATGACTGATACTGACAGATTGAGCACACAAATGAAAAACAATAGACTAGGAGCGGTTTGCACATTTTCTTTTCTTTTCTATAAATCATGATGACTGTCTGCACTGACGCTAAACTTAGAAGTGATGAAGTAGGAGAAAGAAACTTTAACCAGTACCCGCCAAAGCATTCTGGGCATAGCAACGTGAATTTACGTCCATTGCTTTCCAAAATTTACTATTATCTCACAAAATATTGGTCTAATCAACACGCCATTTTCAATAGTATCTTCCTTGACCAAAAACATGTGTCAGCTCTTTTCAGATTTTGTATGACACACGCACAGACGCCACTTGGCTTTTACTATTTTGTTTGCCCTATTTTTTGTTTGAAAATTATACTTGAGACTAATATTTTCAGCTGAATAACCTCTCCACATGATATTTGACACTTTAGTGTGGCCCTATTGTTTATCTGTTGCTAGGTAAACCATTTTAGAGATGAGATAAATTGCATTCACGTTAAGTTGAATAACCTCTCAGCTGACATTCTGCACATGAACTTGGACACCATGGCAACATGACCATATTTGTTTCTATTGCCAAGTAACCCACTAATTTATCATTCTATGTTATATTATTGTAAAGCTATTGTATTTCAAAACTAATATGAATATTTCCAAAAATATTGGTCCCATCAACTTGCTGTTTTCGTAGTCTGATCCTTGACCCAAAAGTACTCCGTACGCAAAGGCCACTTCTGTTTATACAACGAATATGCATATACACATACACTTGACTTTTAACATGTGTATAGATTATAGAGTGTGAGACACTTGGGATCACACTGACCACAGGTCATGAATTTAAAGTCAATAACTCTCTTAAACTGTGTCTGACAGACTGTACTGGCTTCCTTATCATGAAAGTATCAGCATAAGGAAAAGCTGTTGAATGTTGTATCAAATAATACAGTGTGCACCAACTCGTTGACCCATGGGGAACTAAAGGTTCTATATCTTCTGATATAGTTCATAACCTCTAAGCTGCATGTATGTTTCTTCTGCACATTAAATTTGACACCGTGACAAGGTGGCCCTATTGCTAAGTAACACACTTCAATGAGGAGTACAGCAACATTGGCCATTGAGAAGCCATTGTATTACAAAATCCCCAATACTTAGTAAAATATTAGTCCTATCAAAATACACATGCGTGTCAATCTGCAACAGTCTGCTCTTTCCAGATTTTGCGTGATGCTCGAAACACATAGAGTCCATTTCCCATTTATAATATAATGTTCTCATATGGCAAATTATTTCCTCTAACAAGAACCCTTCAATAGCACCTAAAGTCCAAATCATCTTCAGTCAAGAAACAGTGGAATCCCTCACTGGGCTCGTCGCTGGCAGCTGCAACATATACGTAATACAAACTTAAGTCTGTCAAAATCTCTTGACTATGTGGCTTTTTTCTTCTTAATTCGTCCTTTTCCATAGCCACGTCCAAACCAGCCTCCCTGAACGACTCCTGTTTGACTGCAAGGTTCAGTTGAGCAGACCTCCTGTCCTGAAGGCAGAGCAATGACCTCACGGGAATGACTGTTGACCTCTTCTGGCAGCAGAGGAGTGGCTAAACTGAAGATGGGGTCCTCAGTCCTGATGAGGAGAACAAAGGAAACATTTGGATGATGTTTAAAAAGTATTTATTTGTTACACATATAAAAACAGTATCAGGGACTAAAGTAAGAAATAAGAGAAAGAAAGTTGAGCTGAGTTCAGGTTAAGATTAAAAATCTCTATCTGATCCTGTCTTTGTCTAAAAGGAGAGATTAAAGAAAAAGATTAATCTTTTGCTAAATCATTTGAGTCCATTGAGTACAATCTACTGTTGATGTTTCACATCTACCACATTTGAAGCAGACATTCAAACTTTTCCGTTTCATCCAAACGAAAAAATTTAGAGCGAAAACAAAATAAACCGACAAAATGTTCAGGCCGCAGGGTATTAAAAAAATCTCAGGTACATAAAGTGCTGTTAATCTCATGGTACTTACCTATCATATGAGGGAATATGGATATTCAGCTCCTCCATTAGAAGTTCCATAACATCATCACACTTTCCATTAATTTTCAGCACAGCAATATCATCTTTTGGTGTCCACTAAAATGGAGAGCACAATGCATTCATTACTCTGAACTATACAAGTTATTCTAAATAATTATCTGTTTAATAACCTCAGATCAAAGTCAACAGTACCTGGAGGTTGATGATGTACAGTTTGGGCCTTTTGGCTGCTGGCCTGTTCATGGACCACAGACAAGCATATTTTTTCAGCACCTGCAGAGTGAGAAACAGCTCATTACACTGGAGACACAACAATGACATTAACCATCATCCACGACTCATCATGCACACTGTGCCTTGTTAAACACTAGGGGAAAAAACTCAGTGTGATTTATGAAGCCTACCTTCAGACTGGAGCCCAAGCAGATGATAACGTCTGCCATCTTGGCAGCCTCTTTAGCTCCTTTCCAGTTAAGAGGCTGTTCAAGAGTCCCACGTTCCCCAAAGTGCACTATGGTGTCCCTGAGTTCACCGCCACACTGGCTGCATTTGCGGCCTGTCGCATGGCGATGCAGTGATGTCCGCTCCGTCACGTCAAATAAACGCATGTACTCCCTAGCCGGTGAACAGGTCGTGCACACCTGGGAAAACAACACCTCAGGGTGAATTCTTCACCACCAAAACCAAAGAATACATGCTTGGATACGAGCTCATGTAATTTTTGACATAGTTAGACAAAATATGATGACAATAGAAACAGGCCCATTACAATTTATTATTAGCAGGTATTCAGTTGCAAATAACGCTTTTTTCCCCACAAAAATCCAATAAACAGGGAGTAATCTGATAATTAAATGTTTAAATGTTAAATAATTACATGCACTTCAGAAATGTAAAACTGAAAAACCATGGTTTACATTTTTCAGTCCAATATTTGATTTCTTTCTGAGTATGTACTGTACATGTTATGACCTAAGACATAAACTTCCTGTAATTTTCAAAACACTGGGTATTGTCTTGTTGGCCATGGCAACACCTACAATGTTAGCGTTGGCTGTCCAGGAGCTAACAAGACTGCAAAATAGGTTATATGTCAATATGATCAATTTCAAGACATCTTCAGACATCAGATAATGGTGTGAATATTAGTGTGTGTGAACAGACTTAGTGTTGGATACGTCCAAGGGCAGGAAATATGTTTGATGACAACACAAACATGTAGGAGAGTGAATATGACGCATAAGGTGCAAGTCCAAACACGAGAAGGATTCTGACCAGCTGAGCCAAAAAAAGGGGTTCGTACATAGACCAGTGGGTTAGGGTGTAATGGATCAGAGACTGTCTCTGTAAATTATGCCACAATACAAAGAAATGACACATGAATGCCATTTATTTTGTATTTTACAGGTAAACCTTAAAATGTGTACAAATGTTCTGAACATAGATACATGTACAATGGGCTACCATATTGTCACACACATCATTGTCAATTTTTAAAAAAATAAAATCCGACAATGAAGTGTGCCTTACCTCAATAAACATGTTTCCATGGAGTTCAGACAGGGCTTTTCTTGGAAGACCGCTACGCAAGTGTAGCCCATCACAGTTTTGAGAAACAACATGTCTGACCTTTAAATCACACATACACACACATAATGTAACCAAAAACTTAGATTAAGATCAAAACACCCTTAACCAGTGCAACTAACAGTACCTCTCTAGACATCACCTACCATGTTTTCCTTATGCAGCATTCTAATGCACATGTGTGTAAACGTTGGCTCTGCTTTACTCAGGTCAGATGAACTGTTTGTACAGACAAACACATTTATTCATTTCAAAAAGACTTGAAAGTGAAATTCTGGTAAAGATAGGGTTAGATAAAGACAACACATTGTGCCTAATTGTTCGTCCTTTCCGTAGCTGCGTCCACACCCCATTAGGACCTCTGTAATCTGGGATCGATGCTGCCTGAGGGGAAAAGAAAAATGTCACACAAGTATTTACAGAGGGAAAAGATCACCTCAAAAACAAAAGTCCACCTACCGTACTGATACCGGCTCCAGTGTAAACCACCAGGTTTTTAGCTTGTTTGACTGCTACAGCTAGCTGCCTGACTTTGCTTTTCAACTCATCAATATCATCAAAAACCTGTAGACAGAACACAAGAAAAAGACACCTTATGTTTATGACTTATTACCATAACAATTAAGTGCATTGCATACAGAAGCAGACCAATACTTCAGTAGAATACAGAGCATCTCCAATACAGTGCAAACTTTCACTGAAATGATCATTCCTCTAGCAATTGGACAGACAACTCAAAAATAAATAATAGAACTGGCAATGCATTTAATTCAACCCTTTAAAACACAAATAGCCTTTTCCCCTACCTCTTTCATTAGAACAAGTTAATTAAACAAGTTAATTTAGTGGCTTAACAACTCAAAACATTGGCAGAAAAAGCAAATCTTGTTTTTTAACCGCTTTTCACATGTTTATAAAATGTGCTATTATACTGCTTTTCATTGCTTTTCCTCTTATGGCAGGGGCGAAGGGGCAATGGCAGAGGGGAAGGGGCAATGTTGTCACCAATCAAGGGATTGGTGACACCTTTGATCACTGTTGTAATTGGAAATGTCTTATAGATGTGGTTCGTCTTTTGTAGTTTTCAGTCAATATTAGCATTTCTAAAGGTGAATTGCATCAGGCCAAAGCAAAGAATAATGTGTTGATTATGCAGAATATTAAACAGCATAAAATGCTGCTGAACTCCCATGAAAGTTAATGAGCTTATGAATTTGTGCCAATGCAACAATGCGATTTCAAAGACATTTCCTTCTTAACTATGAACACAGATTAATGCATTAATATGGAAATACAGTGACTGACCAAGGCAGTTTTTCCTGTTTTTCAGTACTCAAGCCTATCCAGACGCTAACAGTCTAGAATCCTGCACCGAACACCGTAAAGTATGTCTATACTTTACTAATGTTTACGAATGCACTAATGTTTAATTAATCAACATGTGTTAGTACCTGTAAATGTGCAAGAGCTGCATTTCGTTGTCCTGTGTTTGTGTAATTGAGTAATTGTAACTGAGTAATGTCAATAAAGTTTAATCTAATCTAATCAAAGAGTTAGCCGTACAGGCTAATTTTCATCTGTAGTCCCATTGGCAGGTTGATGGCAAGATAAAAAGCAGGGCATAGCACAATGACATTCAATATATTACACGTCTGTAATTTTATGGATGATGGCATAATACATCTGGCCCAGGGACAAAGGTTGAAAATGATCTTTTTTTGCTAAAACCGACACATTTACAGAAATGTTTATTGATTTGTGCTGTCCCTGTTAAATATATAAACAAACAAACATGACAAAGACATGAAAGGTGTGTAATCCGAAGCCTGAGTCCTTTCTCATTCTACTTTCACTCGTTTCATTGAAGAGCCTGCAGTGTTTACTCAGTCTGGGCCTCACCTCCTCCTGCTTCCTCTTCAGGACATTTCTGCGGACCTGTCTCCTGCACAGCTCGTCCACTGTGTCCCTGTGCAGCTGCAGCACCGCGGCCTCTTCCTCGGACCGCTCCGCCACCGGTTTCTTCAGGACCTGACCAACCTTCATGCACAGAACCCAGATTCACCGGCTAATACATGGACACGACGACGATTTCATCTGCTAGTCCAGTGTGCTAGCTAGCACGTTTAACTCGTTAGACGGCTTTTAAATATAACGCTTTCTTTGTTTTACCTGCCTGAAGATCTTCCTCTCCCTTTCTCGTTGAAGTATTTTAGCTTTTTCCAGAGCTTTTCTCTTCGACCGCGAAGAACCACCGGCATCCTCTGCCATTCTGTGTAAATCAGCTGTGAAGCAGCTATCAGTTCAAAACAAAGTAGCAGCAAACTACAAATAAACGGAAACTTTATTACCTGGCGCTCACTAGCGCCCCTGCTGTTCGGAGGCTGTATGGTTTCCTCAAAACCCTTAAAAGAAAAAAAAAAAAAGGAAAAGACAGAGAAAGGGGAGAAAAGGGAAAAAAGAAAAAAAAAGGCTGGAACTTGATATGAAATGTTGTGTGGGAATTGTAAAGTGTAAAATATGTTTTTTGGTTTTTTTTTTTGTTTCAATCAAAACAGTGACGAACACCACAAGCATTTGATGAAAAATATTTATTACAAACCGCATAAAAAATAAATAACACACAAGTCATTACTAAAAAAACACACAGGTTTTAATGTATTTTGGCTAAGAATTCAACATCCTAATACCCTACTTTTAAGGCAACACTTAAGAGTAACAGACTATTAAAGTTTAGACCCATATAAGACCTGAGTATTAATATATTTGTGATGCTGTAAATATTATACTTCAGTATGCTATTAAGATGTGTTTTTGGAGGAAATGAACCAGGCACTTTAATCTTTAGTGGCATCAAGGGGATAAGTTGCAGATTGCACCATCCTGCCTTTACCTTATTTACCACTACAATGGCTCGTTAGTTCAGGGGATATTAGCTCTGATCGTCACTCAAACATAGTGGTACACCACAACACTGGAGCCCCTTGCTAGAATATATATATATAAATTAAAAAAAAAAGAGTCCATTCAGAGATACAGTAAAGATGCCACTTATTAACATGCACACTGATTAAGACTTTGTGGTTTTCAGGTTTCTACAATTACGAAAACATTAGATTAGATTAGCTATACCTTTATTTGTTCCACTTGGGGAAATTTCACTATGCATATTAACGTATATATACCTTCTGTCTAATTAAAACCTCTACATCTTACGGACTGGACATTTAACTGTAACAGACCATCTTCAATAAAGGAAGCTCAATGATAATGGTGCATTCAGGTTCCAGTTCAGGGCCTTCGTTACTTTTCGAACTTATGACCTCTGTAGTACAATTCTATAAATGCAGTACTATACTGCTTTCTCCCATGCTGATTTGTTTAGAGGTACTTTCTAGAAGCCTCCAGGGTAAAAATTATCCAGTAACTCAAAAACAAAACAAAGACTGAAAAAGTAATATTTGGTGCATTCCTATGCTAATCAGTCAAGGCTTAAGTGGTTTAGTGAAGTACCTGAAGGCGTCATTAATTAGTGTTACTCATCACAGCTGTGCTTCTGCCCAGCATGTCCTAAGGGCACAATAATCTACAGCCATCCTTCAGGTTCTGTGCTCACAGGCTTTACTGTGCAGCTGAAGGATGGTAGATAGTTTTTTTTGCCAACTCGACATGTTAACTGGTCAGAGCTTCATGAGTACACCAAGGATGGATAGAAAACTGAGGACACAGACCTACTAAAGAAACGACATCTGAGCGCCAACGGTGATGACTTGCAGCTCAGTGACTGATGGAAAACCTTTGGAGGAGTGTTAAAACTTGAGTGGTGCTCAATAAAAAATTACAGCTATGCAGCGGTAAGCAACAGGCATCACTTTGTGTCAAATTCTGGTTTCGAATGTTGAATTTTACTCTCAAATGTAAAGCTATTCATGTAATTGCTAGATGTCTTATTAGGGTTCCTCAGTGGGGCCAATTAGAGAGGTATCATCGGGGTTTGGAGGAGTAAGTGTTTCTGGGGACTCTCGGAGGATTTGCTCTGAACTGTCCTCGTCTGGTTTTTAGCGGCTGCTCAGCAGAAACTCGGCTCCTCTGTCCAGTCTCTGTCGCAGTTCCCTTGTGTCTTTCTACAGCCTTTTTCTGAATCCTGGTGGAAAAAGATGACTGGTTTAAGGTGGTGACAAAGGTAGTGCCAGTGAAAAAAAGATTCCTTTTCCTACAGTGCAATAATTATAATTCTGTGCCACTATAAAGCTGAACCACCAACACTACAGAAAATGGGCTTTCGCTGAATTACCATAACATATCTGATAATACCGAAATAAAATCTTACACAGATTTGTTATATTTGAATTAGCTTTGTGTCATTAATTACTGAACTATGTCATTGGTAATAACTCACAGTTATGTTTACTGAGGAATTGCTTAAATACTAAGCTTATCATACTTAATTTTCTCCTTTTATTTAGACTTGTAACTTTACATGTCAGTTTCATCCACTTCCCCTGCTCTTTATCACCACATGTAAAGTGGTAGAATGCCAACTGGATATGTTTCACTAAATACAGGAGACAATTCTGCACCTGATTGAACAGAGGAATGAAGAGATTTGGAAATAGGAAGTGATGACATTACAGGTGGTCCTTGAGTTACGTCGCACTCGACTTACGTTGTTCCGACTTTACGTGGCCAGAGTTTTACTTTACTGCACCCGAGTCCGCTCCGCCATTTTGTCTCCAGCCACATTCCGTACTGTTGCATTATAGCGTAGTACAGTGTTTTTCAACCTTTTTTGAGCCACAGTACATTTTTTTATTGAAAAAAATCCTGAGTCACACCACCAACGGTGTGTCTTTTAGCCTGGTGCCTTATGTGTCACTGAGTTGTAAAATCTGTAAAAATGTTTTTGATGATGATTTTTGAATGATTTTTGTGAGTCTCGGACCATTTACATCGACATAGTGATGTAAGAATATTTACGTTTTTCCACAAAAGGCCACCAGAGAATCAAAAGGAAATGACAACAATCAGGCACAGGTTTATAGGTGGCATCTTCTAGACCTGCACAGACCCAGGTCCGATGCCGACCTGCACGGACAGGTCCGCATGCATCCGCGACCGGGATGCGTCCGGTCTGCGGAAGAAGGTCTAGCAGATGTGCCTGATCGTTGTCATTTCCTCTTGATCACTGCTATTCACTACGCCAGTTTTTTTTTAACCAGTGTGCCGCGGCACTGTCAGGTGTGCCGTGAGAAATTATCCAATTTCACCTAATATTCAGGGTGCCCAATACGTCGATCGCGATCTACCATTCGATCGTGGAGGTATTGTAGGTAGATCACATGACATTAAAATGTAGGTATCAGCCTATCATCCTGAAGCGAATGAAATTTGTCACTTGATTGACAGTCGGTCTGACCAATCACTGGAGTCACTGAGCATGCACGCATAACCCCGTGTTATAAGGGTTAGTTTCAACTTACATGAAAATTCGGGTTACGTCACCGACGTAGGAACGGAAGTCGGACGTAACCCGAGGACCACCTGTACTTAACAACCAGGTGATAACACAAGAACTTTTCCATATACAGTAATAAAAGGTAAAGAAACCATCTTCAGAAAACTCACATTATTCCTCTTTTCCTCTCCAGTGATTTTTGTGTTGCAGCTGACAAGGAGCTCTTGCCTTTCAGATGATGTCTGTATCCACTCTACAAGCACACACACACCCACACGTGCACACTTGATTATTCTCTTCAAACTGGAACAATATTAGAGGCAGACTGATCAGTAGGTCAGGAAAATTGAAAATTAACAGTGAACAAAAAATTTAAATTTTAATTCATTTTTACTTTCTAAATCTTTGATGGGCTGGTTTGTGTATTTATTAGCAGTTAAAAGTTAATTAACCTCAAGAATTAGTGCTAGAAGCTCCTCCTGTAACTTTTAGTTTTGAGAAAATGTTGAAAAGTTCATTTAATGAAACATACTTTTAGTTGAAGTTTGTTTTATTACCAGACTTAACACTAATACTGAATTTTTTTGGGATATTCTGGCTTGAAAAATAATCTGCCACACATCAATAATCCTATAATTGGAATAAAATAACACGTTGGAACCACATGTATACGATGACAGATATAAATGAGTGATAATCTGGGGGTTATCGCCAGTGGTTCCTCTCCAAACACATATTTGCTTTTCCAGTTCAGACCCAGGTATTGAAAGGTTACCTGTTGTTTGAGTGTTCTCTCCCTGGTTAACTCTCTGTCCCAGCTGATTAACTGCATCCTCTCTTTGGCTGACAGGTTGAAGAATATATCATAGACATCATAACGCGCAGCACGTAGCTGAAAGAACATGCAGACAACAGTACATTATCACACTTCTCTGTTGTGGTAAATGCTCACTGCCTATGTGGAAGAGCAGATAGGTTAACAGATGGATACAGCATGTGTTTGACTTCATACCTGCTGAGCGACCCTCTCCTGCAACAAAAAGTCTTGTCTGCTGCACAGTTCCCCTCTGCTGAAGGCCTGCAAGAACTGCCACGTGTCCTTTAAACACACACAATGCTATAATCAGTGATCAGAAAGAGTATTCGTTCCTTTGATGACAATGACCGAGTTCTGCTATGAAACAGTACGAGACCGCTGTCTCAAGAGCAAAGACTCCAGATTCACTTTACTCTTCCACATTGAAGCAAACTTGGCAAGGGCACTTAAGCATATAATTAAATGAAGCCCAATTTTGATGTCAGTTTGTGTGACTATATAATCACAAAAGGCGGCCATTTAGAGAGAACCCATGCTTGGTGATATTTTAAGGGCAGCTATGGCTCAGTTGAGCAGGTTGTCCATTGGCCGAAGGGTCATTCAAATCCTGACGGTCCACACTTTGACTTGTGGACTCTTTGAGCAAGACACTGAACTCTAAACATTGCTCTGAGTGTAGCCTGGCAGTGCCTTGCATGTTTAGTTAAGTTTCCATGCTCGACTTGGAAAAACAATATTTGAATGATAAGTAAATAACTAAATTCATTTACTTAGAGGAAAAAAATCTAGATATGACTTTTTCCCAGAAACAGCTTCCACCTGTGCTAAAAATCATTAAACAGTTAAGATACATAAAGAACCTAAGAAGACATATACATAAATATAAGGGGAAAATACACCAACAAAAAACTAAAAGAAAAAAAGTTTAAATACAACCATTAGGGAAAAAACAACAAACAAAAACCACTCACTCTGATGGTGCGAACCAGCTGTGTCACTCGTTCCGTCCTCATCAGCCTCCGAGTTAGAAAACCCTTCACAGCAGCTACCAGCAGGGGGCGGTAATGCTCCGGGACTGAACTCACGGATCGGGGAGGTGAAGGCTGCGAGCGTTCAGAGGTGTGAATAATGAGGACCAGAGGGGAAGAGCGAGGAGAATGCTAATACCATCAATGACATCCAATTAATTTCCTGCAAAGATTCTCAAGGTCTTTTGGTTGGCATCTGTTTAGAGCATCAACTCATGCAGACTTACAGTTCATCATTGTAATAAGAAATAATAAGCTGAATAAATAAGTAGGCAGTGTGCTGGCTGTCACTCACTTGTTGATTCTAATAATGCCATGTTTGTTGGACAAATGCAGTGATGAACTTTTCCTACTGGTTTAGTGCCGGCGTGGGTTATTGATAAGGCTGAATGACTGATCACTTAGGTGTGTAAACCTGCAGGTGATGAATAAAAATCCTACAAACACATGGAATGTACTGGACAGGCCTTTTCCATCATTGACATCAACAAACAAATGTGACACTGATACCTGAGAGATGGGAGGAAAGGTCAGCATGTTCCCATGATGTGAGGTTGACATGGAGCAGGGGAAGGACACGCTCTGGAGGAGACGGTAATGCACAGCGAACGCCTGAGAGATGGACGGACGGGAGGAAAGATAAGGGGAGATGTGGATATGTGCACACGCAAGCATGCATTTGGGAGCAGGCAAGGTTGGAAAATATTGAATTGGAAAGGACAGCAAATGAGGCAGGAGGAAGAAATTAATTGAGGGTAGAGAGAAAGAGACAGAAGGGGAGAGATGGGGCACGGGCATATACGCAGGAGGGATGAGATGGGGGGCGGGGGGGATGAGGAGATCGGCGAGATGGAGGAAATTAATACAGCCAGGGAGTAAAAATGATGGTGGAAGTGGTATGAGACAAAACAAAGAGCGGGATGAGGGGAAGTGGGGAGGAAAAAAAAAGGGAAGGAGAAGGGACCATTAGTGGTGGCACTCGCCGGGACGATCTGACACTTAACCACAGACGCTCATGAATTAAACAAATTATCCTTTCCTTTTCTGTGTCAATTCCCTCGACCCCTCCATCCCCCCACCCCACCCACATCCCCACTAAAGACTCCAGGCTGCCCGCGCCCTCATATCACAAATGATGGAGGGGAGTCAAAAGAAAGTCTTTTTATTAAACAGCTTATGTTAATTATATTGTTCTTAAGGATACATTAATTAAAACAGAGACAGCAATTAATAGGGCAAGGACACTGGCCAAGAACAAATACAGGCACGAGCTAAAGAAACAAGAACCAGTTGCCAAGGTACAGCAAGCGTCCTTGAAGTCTTGCATGTGCGAACATACACGCAGATACACACATACAGAAATGAGCGACCGTGCCAGCTTGACTCTTAGGGATGTAATGAAACATTTATGGTCGAATCCCTGTGTTTTTCTTTCTCACAGGGGAGAGTCTGAAGGTCTCTTGTAATGAACAGATGTCTGTAGTCCGTCCACGACCCAGGTCTCCCAGCTCCCTCTAACAGGTAGGTTGACCATATGTGCATGTATATATACTCTGTGTGTGTGTGTGGGCATTTATCTGCCAAGTCTTTAATTTCAAAACATTTACTGTGGGGTCAATGTGATCGCTGCTTTGGATGAGAAACTCTTAGTCTATTCTTTGTGTAAAAGATCGAAACACCAGCCACTAAATTAATTTTAAATTTTTCATAGGTGACTTTGAGGGGAGTCAAAGCGATGGGGGAGTGAGTTATGGCTAAACCTGTACTGTAGCATGATGCAATCGAATGAAAAAGGGGACCAGTGGGACAGAGGACATATCAATGTGAACGCATTAGTACCATGTTGAGTGTTTTACGACATGTTTCATACATGTCTGACGACGCCTTTTATTCACCAACCAAAAGGGTGACCTATTTCATCTCAGCAGGTAAAAGCTGAAATGTCAAATGATTTTTTTCTTTCAGGTTTAGAGGTATATAAGATGTTATGTTTTCAGTGGAAGCTAATGACACCAGATGTTATTTGTGCTTTAATATTTTTTTGGAACTAGACAATCAGACAAAAATAACATAAAAGAAATAATGTGAAAATTAAAAAAGTAAAAAAATTAGACAAATATACTGATCGACACAAATTAGCTCAGACAACACAAGACAAAGCAAGTGTAATCTTCGATTGTGTGATTTACTGCTAATTTTTTTCTTGCAATTTATGGGATATTAAATCAAAATAGGGGCGGAACACTTCTGGAGGCAGAACATTCAAATGGATGACATGCACAGGCCTTTTTCCTTTGTTTCAGATCACACCTTCCACTTCTGCAACCACTCTCTCACCTGCATTAATTCCTCCTGCTCTCGTCTGTGCTGCTCCTGCAGGGCTCTGACCTGAATGGCGTGGACCTGTTTCAGCTGCTTTTCCCTCCTACTACCATGGCCTTCGTGCCGCCACGCAGCAGCTACAAATTAGTAAACACAACAATTGAGTGTTGGCGTTGATATCCTGAGGCAAGATAACACTTTACAGAGGAGACTATAGAGGGCAGAGTTTTGCACATACGATTTCTAAGGGTTTCAACAAGTTAAATTTGACTGCATCAGTTAAATTTAACTCTGTTTCAGATCTATTAAGAGTGCTAACAATATACGTTATGACCAATTTTAAACACCATGGTTACTCATACAATACATGAATTTATTAAGGTTCAGTCAGAACATGTCCACACTGAACTGTGGAAACACTGGCTGAACCGAAGCTCCCAACACAGATATAACAATGTTTGAAGAATGTAAACATTCAGTAGTACTTTGTGTGGTAGTTTTATGTTTGTTTTTCTTACACTCTGTAATAACTTATCTAAAGTTCCTCATTTGAACATTTTCTTGTATCTAGTGTAATGTACTGTTCTGGGGCTAAAATGAAGTTGTGCTCACTTGTATTAAATGAAAGTCACATTAATTTTTTGAGTTTTAAAGCAATTTCTGTGTGATACTTTGGTTTTCATCAGGAACAGAATTAGATTACTATGTTTTAGTATAGACTGAAAACAAAGGAGGCTTTTCAAAAACCAAGGAGGGTTTTTGAAAAGATTTTCTTTCATCACGATTACAGAACTAAAGAGTTAAACATGTGATTGACAGCTTTGTTTACCAATCACTGTTAAGTTCCTCTGATATGACTTTATTGCTCTAGTCCACAGAAGCAACATGGAATCTCTCAAAGTTTATATTTTCGTTTCACTTTTCTACATCAACATGAAATGGTGTCATATATCTTAAATTCTTTCTGATTTACATGTGTTTAGCTGGAATGATTATTTGAAGCTCTTAATGGATTATATATATTGTGACCTGTGTCAAGCCTACCTTTAGGAGTGCTAGAGGTTGGTCTGGGAATTCTGCTGATATTTCCTTCTTGTTTCGCTGTGTCTTCTGACACAGGCATGAGCAGCTTACGTTTGACCTTAAATAGACCGCTCTGATCTTCGACCCCATTCTTTGGGGTCAGATGTTTTTCCGGAATCAGGTGACCTTTTGAGTCTGATCCAGATCCCTCCTGGAGCCACAGCTGCGATGGTGCGTCAACATCATATGATTGGTTGAGAGATGGCGAGTGGGTGGCGTCATGACGTTCCAGGTCTGCTTCATTCCTCTGCACTAGATGGTTACTCGTGTCTGACAGCACACAGAGATTACGTGGAGCTGTGGTTTCAGAGGAGGAGGTCCTGAATATATCAGGGATGCGCATCAACTGTGCTGGGGAGAGGACACATTTACCCGATGGTTGCTGCTTACTGCCATCCTCTCCACAACTCTCTGTAGGTTCTGTAACTGTGCTACTTTCCTTTTCTCTCTCTGTTGTTATGGTTTTAACGAGCATTGTCTCTCTTAAACTAATTACCTCCATTTGTATATCCTGCTCCACAACAGGAAGCTCATCTGAGTGATAAATACTCTTGTCCTCACACACGTTCTTACAACTGTCCAATGATTGTGTAACTAGGACCTCTCTGTTTTTGTCGCTGCTATCTTCCTCCTCATTATAATCTTCTTCCCCATGGATAAAATCACTGTGACCCAGCTCCACCAGCTGACCAGATTCACAGCAGGTGTCACTTTGTAGGCTGCTCTCACTTTGGCTGCAGTTCTTGTCCATGTTCTCTGTAATCGTCGTCTTCAAATCTGAGATCACTACTTTCAGGCCAGACAGGTTGAACTCCAGTTGATCAAGGTGCAGGGCATTTGTTGCCAATACGCTCTTTACATCAGATTCAAGTACGACATTCACAGCAGAAGGAGCTGTAGTGGGGCTGCTTTGTTTACCTTCTTCGACCTTTTGGTCTACATTTGTTTCACAGGTGATCAGAAGCGTCTCGCCAGTAGCTTCTTCTGCAGGTGTTGAGGAGCTTTTGACTTTACAGTGGACAGGACTCCTACATAAACTTGGGACTGGGTTAGTGTGACACTTCCCTGTGACTTTAAAAGGAGGTGCGAGGTGGGTGTTTACAGTCCATGTAGACTCTTGTGGAGGCAGTGACCTGATATCATTAAACTCTGTTGGTTGTAGCGTAATGTTTCTGGAATCCGTTTCCTGCTCCGCACTGGTTATGATATCAAAATGTTCTGTGCTTTCAAATGTGAAGCCTGGCCTTACAAGTATTTCCTCACTCTGACTCTTTTCCCTGGACTTTTTTTTTAGTGACATTTCCACTCCTGTTGGGATAAAAGTGTCACGTCTGTCTTTACTTTTCTTTTGCTCTGCAGTCACTGTACCTGTGGTAGAATACTGATCGTTCTCCTTATCTGAGAGGCTGTGTTCCTCCACCTTTACTTTTGGCTGGTCTTGGGTTCTCTCCTGGATTTTAGTGTTTTTGGCTTGGATCCTAAGCATCCGCTGGTGCCTCCGATACTCCTGAGATTTTTTCAGCAAGGCCTGCAGGCTCGGACGATAAGGCTTCTCAGATACCTTTGAGTCTGTTTCATCTTCTGGGTTGTCTGCTGGTTTTGCTTCTCCAGGCTGAATGTGTAATTCTGCCAGCGGATAGTTATCCATCGATAGACTATCTGTAACCTCACAGTTTTTTAATAAAGAGCATGGACTGTCATTTCTGTCCAAATTATGATCAAGTATAGTGGAAAAAACTGTGCTTTCCTTTGACTCAGCAAAATCTGAAAAACGTGTGGATTTTTTAACTGGCAAATGGGTGCAAGTGATTGAATTATCCTGGAAAAGGGTGCAACAAGCATCATTTACCATATCACCTGCTATTAAATGATTACAGATGGTTAATTCCAGTCCACTATTCTCCAATTCCTGTCCATCTACCGGAGGGTAACTAATAATATCTGGCATTTTTGCAATTGTGTCTGAAGTGTTGTGTAGAACGGAGCCTCCCATGATCTCACTTCTTTCAGTACAGACAAAGTCATGGCTGTCACTCCTTGTGTCAATCTGTCCAGAGACGGTGATGGCATTTTCGACATTCTCGTAGGTCATATAACCTGAGGATATTGATTGGTGGCTCGCATCATTAAAAGGGCTTGGTAGTGATCCCTGCTGGTTGTCATGTTGGTTAATAAGGCTTCCTTCGCAGTTACTGAGATGAGATTTTATATGAGAGGTGAAAAAGGCACTGCATGTAGTTGATGTCAGCGGAGGAAGAGACACAATGTCCTTTTCTTTTTCATCAGATGGAGGAGATGACACCCGGCATTCCTTTGAAAAAACACTCTGTGACACCGGTCCACTGTTGCTCTTACAGGAAGATAATTTTAAGCAAATCTCCGATTCTTTAAAAAAATCCTCCAATGTTGGCATCTTTCTCGGCTGCAATTAACAGAGACAAATAACAACAACCAAAAGATTATTAGTCAGAAGATCAGATGTTCTAATTTCTTTTGCATATTGCATTTAAGCCACAGCTTGGCACATATATGCCAGACTGCAACTAACTGTACAAGAACATGATATACAAGTGGTCAACACATCATGTGGACGTAAATTATTGAAATGGCATTTGTAAAGAAATTACGCCATTCCAAAGTTTACAATCCATATGTGGTTAATCGTGTAAATACAAACATATGGTAGTAATATGTGTTATTTATTGCTTTGATTTTCATTTTTTAATTTAAAGGTTTGTTGGCAATATGTTTCTTAAGTCTAAAGGTCCTACCACAATAACGTTACATTTTTCAATAGAAACATGCACGTTTATCATACTTTTGAGAAAGAGTATGTGAAAAAATTGGGAAATCTCCAAAATAAAAACAAAACAAAACAGGGTATTGCAATCATTGTATCTTGTAAACCTTAGTCATTTTGATGCTCCGTAATGATACACAGCAGCATGTATGCAGGAGTAAGAGAGCTTAAAATACGACCACATTAAGTTTGTCAAGCAGAGTAAACGTTAAAGCAGGACAGTTACCTGAACACTGTGCAGAATACTTTGTACATAGGCCATTCTTGGGTTGTCCTTCAACTTTGTGTGCTCAGCAGCCTTCAGTGCCTCATCTCTGTGTTGCTGCATCTCCTCTCTCTTCCTCTCCGACAGCTGTTGTCATCACACCGAAACACAAGGTCAATCTGTCTGAAGTTTTTGTTCTCTTTGCTTTAAAATACCCGAGGTTGTACACTGCTCTTATCAGACAAGCAGTCTAAATTCACAGTGCATTATACTATAGTAATTAAAAAGAGAAAACACATCAGTCATATATTAAAGCTGGAAAATGTATCTTTTGGCTTCTCGTTTGACCATTTCCAGCACTAGGATGATGGTACACATATATAGTACGAGTAGATACAGTCGTTTAAGATTTTAACAAAGAAATGACACATATCAACACCTACCAAGGGAGGAAGGATGGGTTGCCCATAGAAGCGAATGGCAGATGCAAACATGTGTCTGTTGCTATTTTTTTCCTCATTCTTTTCAATTTGGGACAGATGATACGCCACGAATCTGTCGTAGTCCTCCATCTAGTTGCGACACGATGAGAGAGAGTAAAGTTGACCTAAGGCCCCGTTAACGTCTGTATGTTCAAGTTTATCCAGCTAGGTGCCTTGTTGCTGACGCCAGTTATGCACTAACGTTAGCTACTGAGCACTAGCTAGTAACACCAGCTAGCTAAACGCCTCATCTGTCGTCGCTGATGAGAGTAACAATAACAACGCATTGGCAGGTTAATTATAGACAAAATACCAACACTAACCGAAGTTGACAATCTAAGCAGTGCAATTCCCTGATTAAATAGTAAAGAAATGACGTGTATCAAACAATAAGTCAACAGCCAGATGGATCAGTGTTTACATTTTTACCCGCCTCTGCTCCTGTAGCAACAGACGGTGACGACAATTCACTAACCGTCAAGACCGTCACAAAACCCGGAGTGGATTTCCGACATAATAGGCAATATCCAGTATTATTACTGTCTGAAGCACACAGTAAAACCTACAGTAAAATATTAGAGACAAATAAAAAAAAAAAACAAATCCATAAAAGGATCTCTACGTTTGCAATTATTCTTCTCGAGCGCGTAATATAACAATCCTCTGCTAAAAGAATGTATGACAATTGCAATCCCACTAAGTTAGTTGTAGTGCGTATTCTAATAAAATCGTACTTGTTGCTATTATAATTGTTGTTGTATTTGCATTTTTCTTGTACTTTAGTCCGTTGCCACTTTGATCGTTAATTTTCCCCGTTGTGGAATGAACCAACTCCAATAAACGTTGTCGAGTGAACCCGGGGTCTTCCTCATGCTGGTGTTCCGGTGCGGGTGTTCCGGGCCGCGGGGGACCCGTGGCGGACCCGGTCTCCACACTGCCACCTACAGCCTGGACCGAACACACAGCAGCAATATTATTTACCCCAGAGCCGAACATCCAAAGTCATATTTTTGAGCAAATTGTGTTGTATGCTTCACTTTACTACCTTAAGTCTGCATGCTTTACGCACATATCGCAATTCGATTCAAAATTTGACCTCGGTAATGAGATTATATGAAGCTACACAATATGCAAAAGTAACTAGAAAGTAACTGAGATGATACTTTTACTTAGATTTGTACTCTGGTACAATTTGAAGCATTTCTCTGATACAAATTAATTTTTTATGTGTTATGTTATGTTTATTTTTTTGTGTGTTATGCTTTCACCAATATTACATCAACCACAGTTAAGTGCATTTTACTCCAGTGATGTGAGTGTGAGCTAATTTAGAATACAATTGATCTTTATTATCTTTAGTGTCAGTAAGAGTGAAAGGAAGTGAGTCCAAGTTGTATGGGTGAGAGACAGTGACACTGAGGAGGCAGGAGGTGTACGGGAGGCAGATGTTAAGATGCTGCAGTTCTCAGTGGGAGTGACCAGGAGGGATTGGATCAGGAGTGAATACATCATACGATCAGCAGGTTAGATGTTCTGGAGAAAATGTCAGAGGGCAGACGGAGATGGCTTGGACGTGTACAGAGGAGGGACAGTGAGCATATCGATAGAAGGATGCTGAGGTTGGAACTGACAGCTCTGGAACAAGAACTAGGACCAGATTTATGGATGGAGTGAAATAGAACATAAAGGTATGGTGTTAGAGGAGAGGAAACAGAGGGTAGGGTTAAATGGAGGAAGATGATTCACTGTGGCAACACCTAAAGGGAACAACTGAAGGGAAAAGATTGTCCTTTTTACAAGAAAAATGAAAACGCATTTAATATATCAGTCCCTATTGCAGGCAACACTTAAAAGTAAAGAATAGACTGTATAAAATATCACCAACGAAAAAATACGTGCTATACACAAAAACACCAGATGAACATTAAATATATAATTAAAACTAACATACTACTAATTTACTAAAATATACCAAAAGCTAATCATATACCATGAGATACATGTACACCATACATACATATGTGTATGCAGGTAATAAGTATTATAAGGTAAAGTTAAAAACAAGATTCATGAGTGTGATTATTGCACTGAGGTACGATGAGAACTGAAGACGTGGGGTGGTGGTTATTCAGTCAGCGGGAGGTGGATGGGTGCATTTAACTACTTGTGGGTCAAAACTATGAGTCTTATTGTGTTTAGTGTCCTGAATCACCTTCCAGAGGGGAGGGGCTAGAAGGGAGAGTGGACTGCATCCTTTCATATGAGTCATTTCAGGTGTTAGTTGAATATTTTTAATTACATATGGCTCCACAGAAAAACACAGATAAATGTACAATTAATACATCCCAGCACTTATTTTTGTAGATGTATATTTGTATTTTGGCTGCAAAATATTAGAAAAATAAAAAACCAAAGAGTGAATCAAGAGCCTAATTTCTTTTATATAAATATTATGTAATTCAAATGTAAATATATATGTATACGTTTCTTGATAACATAGTACATAAAGCGCCCACAAAGACTTATTCCATTTTAAAACATATTTATTGGTCATATACAAAATAAAGTAACCTGTTTATTAACAAACATACAGTATATACATCAATAAATTAAAAGATGCATCAGACCGATGATGAAACAGTTAATTTCATGATTACCAATACCTTATCATCATCACTTACATATCTACAAATTGCAAAAAGAAAAAAAAGGAACATTAATTTAGTTGAAGATAAATACTTACAAAGACTGACACATTTAAGTATTTTCCCATAGAAAGTACTGCTGAAGAATAATTTATTACACCCCATACTGAAATATTACAAAACACAGAATTTCCTATTACAAGGGCATTTCTGAATAGGCGACGCCATATTCACACAAATTCACTACTTTTCTATAGCTTTAAACTGACCATTATATTATAACACAAAAATATCCCATCAACGATCCAGGAAGGCCACACGCCAAATGACACGTGGAGGGGGGTGCAAAAATTAGAGAGGGGGAAAAAGTGAGATAAGTTCATGTGATATGTTTACACATATCACATGAACTTATTAGTTAATATGGTTGTGTAACTGATGAAGGCAGGGCAGAAGAGAGGGAGCAACGGGCAAAGCAAACAGTAATATTGATGAAAACGCCAAACGATCAAAAGAATCCCCGGTTCATTTACTCTTGGTCGAGGTAGGTGAAAGGGCTTTTAGAGCACGGTGGCGTGACTCACTAGAAACACAAACAACTAGAATGGCCATGTTTCGATTGGCTGAGCAGCAGGACGAGGGGTTAATGATTTGCACCTTCTGTGGTCAGACGTTCTGAAGAGGGGCTTGGCTTGGCCCATAGAGTAAAGCTGCAAAACATTTTATGGATAAGTAAAGAAACCGCTCATTCCTGCCGCTATAAAATATTTATGGATGCAGTTCAGGAGTGGGTTTGCATGTGGCTGTGATAAAAAGTCAATTCATGAGAGGGGATGTAACCCTTGTACTCACACTGGGAAATAAGGTCAGCGTGTCTCTGCAGCTCATAAACTCTACTCAGAAAAGCTTTCGATGATCACGAAAAGTACAGTCGTCAGCCGACTATCCTCCAAGTACAAACTAAGAAGAAAATATCTGCAATGCTTCATCTAAACTCACCTGACTCTCGCCTGCCCCAACACATGCTACCACATGGGAGTAACACCAAACAATCATGATAAATCATGGAAGACAGAATAGTTACATTTTCAAGTTTGACTGGAAGCCTCGCACTGACGCTACAATATGTTCCGCATCCTATCTGAATTGACACCGGGGAGGAAAAAAAACAAACAAAAAAAAAACAGCAAACATGGGTTAATAACATGCAAGTCAGATTTAAAGAGTGAGCAGCCGTTACTCCAGACAGACGAAGCTCTTTCACTACATCACGTTGCACCTGCAATTAGAACTACAGACAACTTGAAACACCTACAACATTACTGCTCCCGACACCCTTGCATAATTAGAGATATCTGTTTAACACCATGTTGACACATTTCACACATTACGCACCCTCTGCAGAAACAAGGGAAGCATATAAATACAAACTAATGTTGTTCTGACAGCGGCAAATCCTGTACATTAGGCCTTACTTGTACTTTTCTGATGAGCACCAGGAAGTTTGGGGTAATTATTTTGTATAATTGTCACACCGAAATGACGGCGCTGGAGTGGTCAAAAAATTCAAGGACATGAGTGAACAATCAACTATAAAAGACACAGGAAGCAACGGGAAGAGTAAGAAAGAAAATCTGAAATTGTACAATAACACAGATCACTGATAAAAAAAAAAAACCTGTCTGGAAAAAAAGTCTGGAATTTCCCCGAGTGGGACAAATAAAGGTTCATCTAATCTAAAAAACAAAAGGGATATTATTCTGCCCCCATGAAAGAGGGAAAGTCTTTTGAAATGTATAAATATGCTGGGTGTGAGATCTATATTTGCTTTAAATACAAATGGACATATTCTTGTGATAAGATATAAAAAAAATTACTGGACATTTTCTTTTGACAGTTGTTGTCATTTCATGGTTGGCTGAATCTGCAAATGGTTATTGGTGTAAAGATAACGGGAAATAACGTTTTAAAATCTCAACCCCCTTTATTTTATTTGGAGTTTTATTTCACAATAATGTAATATGCAGATGAAGAAGTACCTTTTCTAACCTCAATAACAAAGCAGATACAGTATAGGCTTTCCTCACAGCAGAAAGTAGAATGGCATTTTAAAAAAAGACACACGTATGAAAATTACATGCATTTCTGGAAATTATTCAAACAAAATCTGGCTTCTGAATGATAAATAAAACAAACACTTGACAATGGTAAACCTAACTCTTTGACAGATAACCCATTAAATAGCAAAACTGATATTTTCACATCATAAAAACACCAAATACGAAGACAAATTAGGTTCACTTCCCTGACACGTACAGAATAGCATCAAAAGCAAAACAGGCAACAACATTAAATATACATTATCATATAAAATATGCACAGCAAAAAACAAAATATCTTTTATCACACACTACAAAAATAACTTATTGAAAGAGTAGAGGTGATGAAGCCAGAAAGGCCTGTTGTCGAGTTTCACATCTTTGTTTACCTTGCCAGATGACCTGAATTCACAACATCATAAAGCTCGTGAGGTTGACCCTAACACTTCCTCATCTCGGCCAATTCATCTGTGATAATGAGCCTTGATCGCTACAAACACCTAAATGAAGCCGCAAAGCCCTGTTTGGAAAGATCTGGTGTAGCCAGAATGCATTTGAAAAAAATAAACAAAACTAATCATAAGTGCAGATCCACGGGCAGATAAACGGTATGTGCCAACACATTTGCAGTGTCGGGGACAGACATTGTGATTTGAGAAAAAGAGTGCAGTTTCCGAGGGTGTCGTCACCCAATTCGGCCTGAAATCAAATACAGATCAAAAGTCATATCCATGAAATAGTGAACATTATAATTACCTCGTCACATAACCTACACAACACACCACACGCTAGTTCACGGTTACACACACGTGCCTAGTCACTAGAGAAAAAACAAAGCTATTCAGTAGTTAAGCCACTTTTGGTACAATTGCAAAATAGAGAGATACTGTATATCAAACAAATTTTGTTATACATTTTTTTCTCTTTTTTTTTGTTTTTTTTTACAGGTCATTACAAACAATGCAAAGATAATTGTCTTTATAAAACTCCAGACTCTACCGTACATAGACAAAGATTCTTTGAGTATAGAACGCCACAGAAGACTACTTTAATGGTAAAGCTTGTGTGAAATGACATCCCATTTGTGCATCTGGATCTTCAGTGGAATACGTCCGTCTACCAGTACAGTTCACAGTTAGAGTTGTTTTTGCACAGTAAAAAGTAAGATATTCCTTTCTTATGTATTCCTATAAGTAAGAGGAATGCAGTTAAAACCCTTGTGACTTGAGGGTCAAAATAAATAAATAAATAAATAAATTTTGTAGGCATACTAACCTACGTAGATTTTGGATCCATTAGCTAATCAGATTAATGAATGTGAACAATAAGTTACATAGTTTATAGTTTTAGAATATTCAAAAGCTGATTCTGTGCATCTTGTAGATCACTGAAGAACCGCACATAAATGGATATGCTATTATTATCATTATTATCAATATTAATAATAATCCTGATAGCTACTACATAGCTCATAACAACAAAGCACACCAGAGTTAAATGCTGCCACAGACTGTTTCCTGATTGGTCAGTGCATCCCATTAAGCACAGGTACAAGCAATGAAACCTCAACCATCCTTCCACAATTCCCCATGTCCTCTTGACTTCATCTTGATGCATATCATAAGGAGACCAAGGCACTTGCCCTTCCAAATTTCTTGAATTGAATTTTGAGAGGAACTTACACGGACAATGAAGAACTTAACTTCATATTAATTCAGCTCTGGTGTTCAAACAACCATTTCCCTGAAAATTACCATCAACTCACTGGAATTGAATAACTTTATCCCCTTTATTCCACAGCACTATTTCAGATTTAATTTTTTTTTTTTGGTAAATATTTACCCTTTTCTTTTTCCTCTCAGGTAGTACTGTATGTAATGGAAGCCAGTTGGAGTTGAAAAATGGAAGGACAGAGAAATAGATTAGAGAAAAGTCAGACACAGAAAGTGAAGGGACCGTAGAAAAAAATACAGCTAACTAAATATAGCAATACCAAAACGAACACGCCTCACAGAATTTCACAGAATTCCTGATATATAACAATTCACACACAGAGAATACACTTCGGACCTCATGTGAATGACAACACAGTACAAAACAGTAGAAATACAGTTACCACCATTGTATAATATATATTTTCTATAGTACTTTTTCAGAAAAAAAAAATGTTCTTGGTCTCGGGGAGCAAGATGAGAATTCTCTGCAGGTGCTAAAACAGCCGGTCACATCAAATTAAGTTTGTTGCTTTGGAAGTGAGGGATCCCAAAAACCTTTGTGTGTGAATCTAAACCGCAAGTTCTCTCTGATGAGTCTGTACTATCACGCTCTGTAACAGTGTTCGGCTTGTGTTATACATAAAGTTCTGCAAAAGGTCTACGTTACATTTACATTATTTCCACAGAATTACACATTACATTTTTTGAAACTTTCCTTTGCAAAAAAAAATGTGACAGGTAGTGAAAATAATAAAATGAGTTTTATTTCTGTGAAATAATGCAAAGAAAACTATTTCATGTTTATTTGAATATGCAGTCACAGTTTGTGACTCTTGGCATGACATCAGTTTTGTTTGATGATTTTTGTTTCAGAACTTTATGTATTTATTGTTAATTTAGCTAATTTAGACCTAAAACTGTTCAAAAAAATGTGTTTATCATACACTTAAAGACTCCTAAATCTGATGGATTAATACTGTAACTAAACAAAACTAAAGAATAATGATTTTCTGGGAATAAAACACATTTGATGACTAATTCAGTCATGTTTCAGGCTTTGAGTGAGCGTAGGAACCCTGTGTATCTTCCCTGTGCCAAGTGACCACATTCTGACAGAGGCTTCTGCTGCTTCCACACTCTGCTTTGCCTGCACTGATCTGATCTGGGGCAGGTGACGGAAGGATGCTGAGGGCGTGTGATCGATACTGCCCAGCTGTGGGTCTCAGTGCAGGTAGAGGAGAGACGTTTGGCAGAGAAGATGCAGCTGAACTCCATCCTGACACCCCCTTATCGTTCTTTCCCCTCCCTCAAGACCGTGTGTCTGTTTTTGACTTCACTATTGTGATCACGCTCGTAGCCGTCGCCACCTTCCCTGGTATGAGCGGACCAATGACTGACGACGCCACCCCTCCCCCTCCTCCTCCCACTCCCCCTCTGACCCCAACCCCTACGGCAGGGCTCCGTGCCACAGTCCTCGCAAAGGTCTGTAAAGCCTCATACTTAGACCTCAGAGCATCCAGCTCCACGCGCATCGACGCATTCTCATTGGCCAGTTTGTCCACCTCCTGCTGCAGCTGGGCCTTCTGCTTTTCCAGCTCCTCCTTCTGGGTGACTCGCTTCACCCGGCAGCTGGCGGCATAGCCCCTGTTCTTCAGGGTGCGCCGCCGCTGTTTCAGTTGTAGGATCTCTTCTTTGGTGAGCCCTCGGAGGTGCTGGTTGAGTTCCCGCACTGACATGGTCACCAGCTCCTCATCTGTAAGGCTGGTGCCATTTTCCCCAGGCTCACGCTTCACCTTAAGGAGGAAGGACGGGCGTGAGACAGACTCAGACCAATGCAAGGACAACTCTTACAGGGTTTGTATGGCTGTGGATCAGGAGATAGCACAGTCTGTCCACCCCACCACTGGTTAGAGGTTTGACCCCCGTCCCCACATGTTGAGGTGAAGACATTGAACCCCAGTTTGGCTCAATTATGTGGGAAAAAGGGGCTCTGGGTGGCATTACAAGTACAATATGAAAGACTTGTTTGAAAAAAAAAAAACAAGCATACTTAGTATTTATGAAAGTGTTGTGAGACCATAATCTTATCTTTAAAAAACGAATACCTCCCTCTGTACTCACAGTTGCCTGCATCCACACTAGCTGATTTACAGGGGTTTCAATGTACAGAGTGTGTTTTTCTGTTGGCCATCACTGTTTGCCTCCAGTGTTCTTCAGTGTCATATGGAACATGCTACTATACTCTAGTAGTGCAGGTAGGCAACAACAGTAAACATAGAATCCAACAAAATGTAAACCAGCATAAACAAATGTCATACTTTTAAAAACACCCAATATAGTTAATTTGCCATTTGAATGACATTATTTATACACACTGAGATATTGCATTACATGGTTTAAGAAAATTGCAAGAAATAGAATTTGTAAATCAACTTTTTACATTTGCTAGAGGTGCTTTTCCCAATTAATGTACACTAGTGCGTTGACCCCTGGGGAACCATGGGTTCTATCTAGATCCTCTGATATAGTTCATTCTGTTACTAGTTTTTCTTTCCACTGGCATTTTCAGTCGAATAACTTCTTAGCAGATATGTCTGCTTATACAATGCAACGTGGCTCTATTGTTCATCTGTTGCAAGGTCACCCACTTGAGTGATGAGTCTTTGCTTGTGGGCAGAGATATTGTATTCCACAATTACTAATATCTCCCCAAATATTGGTCCTATTAACTTGAAATTTTTGTTAGTCTCGTTGATGATTTCTTTCTGCCTTTTCCCTTCAGGGGTCACCACAGCGAATCCAATTCGCATATTTAATTTGGCAGGAGTTTTTAGGTCGGATACCCTTCCTGCCCTTAGTCTCTTTCTTGATCAAAAATACATAAGTCTGTCAAAAGCCAGCAGTCAGCCGTTTTTGGCTTTTGTGCAATGCCTGAGACATACACCTACACACAGTCCACACTTCTATAATATAGAATAAACGGAGGTATGTTTGACTCACGTGACTGATCAGATGTCACTCAGCATCGTGTGAAAACCTTGTTGTTAGTGGTAACAGGTGGTGTGAACTCACGAGATCAAATTATTCCTTGTTTCCATCCCCACTTAATAAAAACATACCTTGTTTGCACTTTGTTTTTGACGTTATTGTAGCATGTCAACGGCTTGCTTCAAATTCACTTGATAATTTAGAGCAGGTCCCCGGGTTGATCCTGCTGTTAACATGTTGAGTTGTCCTTGGGCAAGACACTGAACCATGTTGCTCCCAGTGGCATTGGTGGTGGGAGCGTATGAACACTGTGTACCAGCAATGTAGAAAATTAATGAAGTGTGTTTGTGAGAGCCTCATTTGAACCTCCTTACCTTCAAGGCTTTGTTTCCTTTGTTAGCCGTCGTCATGCCACAAGAGCCTCGCTCTTCTGAACAGACCTGTGGAGAAGCAGGAAAGCAAAACATTAACAGGAAACAACAAGACAAACATCTGAACTTCTGTATGAAGCTGTGAAGAGAGAAATTTGAACCTGTTAATGACTTTCAAAGGGACACTACAATACATGCAGGTCATATCCCGCCAGAGCTGGCTCATACATGTTCAGTTTGACTTTTTGAGCTCTGTTGTGTGAGCCCGTTTTAATGTAGAATCTGCATCAGCAAACATGAAAGCAACACTATAGACTTTTCTGAGACTTTCCCCAACTTCCTGTGCCCTGGTGGTTACACTGACAGAGCCCACTACCTTTGTGTTGCTGAACTCTTGTTGGTTGATTTTAGGCCAAAACCAAAGAAATTTGTATAAACTGTATAAAGAAATCTGGTTGAAATAGTGGAAGAGACTCAAGGGGAAAACCAGTTATTCAAGAAATATGTACATAACCCTTTCCGAAGTCTTTTGTGCAGAGTAATACAGAGTAGCTGCAGGTTTCGACCAGTTGACGTAAAGACTTTTTAAAGATGTTTTTACAGCAGCTAGCAACATTGGACATCTACTTGTCAGGTTATATTTATGTCTGACTTTGATGTGGATCGAGAACTAGTGTGTCTTTATTAAAAAGAAAAACATTAGTTATATGTCCTATCCACAAGAGGAGGGTAAGAGACAACAAACACACACACCCAAAAAAACAAACAGAAAAAAAGACAACAGGGGAAAAAAATGTATATGTGAAAAATATGTATATCTGACCATTAATGATCAATGTGACTAAAACTGGTTTTATATGCAAGGTTTTGAAATTTTATGTTATTTTGAAGAAGGTACAAACTGACTAGCAAGTATTAAAGTGCTTCACAGACCGTATTAAAGACAATTTTAGGCAGAAGATTCAAATGATCTTTTTATAGGCGAGAAGAAACGCTACAGACAGCAGGTGTAAACCTTCAGTGACCATGGTGAAATGTAAATACAAAGTACAGCAAGTAAAACAATCTAATGCATACACAGCAGTAGAAACAAAAGACAAAAGGATGGAGAAACAACTGTGTGAATCAGGAGTCAAAGAGAGAGCAGGGAAGTGAAAAAGATGAGATCAGTCCTTAGAACGCACAGCTCCACTGATGAGCATCTCCTCTTGCTCTCAATGCAGCGCTTTGTGCAGTTGTGCCTTGGTCTGGCTCTCATCTCTCCGACCTGTGTGTGTGTGTGTGTGTGTGTGTGTGTGTGTGAGGGTGTGTGTTCAGTAAAGAGCAGCTATTGTTGCTGCTGCTGAGCGATCATCATGAGACCAGTCATGATGACTCAGCAGATTCCAGATCTCATTCTCTCTCCCCTCTCTCTCTCTCCTGCCGTGCAAATTTCTGCTCTCCTCCATCACTTTATATCCCCCTCCCTCTTGGTTTCTACAACCCTGTAACTACTTAAATGTTAGGATTTGTGCATCTGCAGCCTGAGGATGGCCTATGCCAGTGTGCCAGTAAATGATTGGTGGTCAGACAGACAGTGAAATGCAGTCACCCTCAAAGCATAAAACCTGCATTTTAGCCAAACCGCTACACCTGGTACTGCTGAATCAGAAGTTCAGTTCAACCAATCTGGTGGTTAAACACAGCCTCTTCTCTAACTGTAGATTTGAACTTGTATGTATTTCACACCTGTTAAAAATGAACCATATGGGGGATGCATGTAAGCATTATTGTATGGAATTAAATAACCTAACTGTATATGTCACAATTAACAAGTCATTGAAGTACTGTTACTGGGAAGTGCACCTGTTATTTCTAAGATGAATTTTATTCCTTTCTTTTTGTCCCGCGGTCACTCTGTGTTATATTATGATGCTCATCTTTATCATGTTTGACTTAATGAATCTTGCATGGGTGGGTTTGTGTCTAGGCCAGGTCGCCCTCAACAGAGAAATGTTACTTTCAGGACACGTTCTGGTTGAATAGTGGTTAAATAAATGTAATGGGTTATTTCAATGGCTGTACATTGTTGCAATACTTACCAACAGTGCACATAATTGAGATATAGAGGAAGATGTTGAACCAATTTGTTTCTTCAATCATTCACCGGTTAAAAATTTCTGTTGTTTGGCGAAGTGATGAAATTCAGACGACATGAGGCAAATCTTTGTTTCATTCTTTTTCTTTTCGGTCAAAGGCACAGCATTCAGCAACTGTACCTCCCCCACACACAGTGCACCTCTCTCTGTCTGTGAGGGCATCAGCGTGTACTGCGCCTCCACAATTCCAACTGTTATAAATAGGCACAGATCAAAGAAAAATGCACCTTACTCCTAATGTGTGTGTCCAACCTCCTTCCTGAAGCACACAGAAAAAAAGAAATAACTCATGGTTTTTGTCAAGCATTCAAAGAAATAATGGAAAGGGGCATGAAATACTCATGTTTTGTAATACTTGAGACTAGTGGCACCCGTTAAACAGCACTTCACACTTCTTTAAGAGTTTTGGATGATTCATTCATAAAGAATGTTCCTCTTAAATATGTGTAGTGCACATGGATGTCACTGCCTTTTCCACGAGCTTCCTTTGTCATCTTGTGTTTTGTCGGGACACAGCATAACCCTCCTATAGCTGGAGGTGCACTATCGCACAATGGATGGATCAAAGACACCAAGGCAGGGGTTGTTGTTGGTGGGGGTAAGTGAGGGGCAAAAAGGAGGCTGTTTTCCTCCAGGCATTGGCTTATTTCCCTGGTGCCCAAACTCCATCTACATACAAACAAAAAAGCACACACACATCGGGTGCACGTCTCCTGCTGCCATGCCAGCGGGGATACAATAGAACACACATGCAAAACGATCAACTGCATGTAAGCAAAGAAGCAAATGTATTTGTTTTTAAAGCATTAAAGATGCGCAAGATGAGGGGAAATTTGCCAACACAGTGAAGATGTCTGGTTCCTTATTTCACAGCATGGACTAAAAAATGAGGTAGAGATGTTTGTGGTCGATTCAAAAGGCAGCTCACTTTATTCCACTTGGTCAAAGACAACAGTTAGATCAACACCAAGCTAGATTTAGCGTTCATTCAATAGTATTCCAATGAATAAATATGGTGGCTAGATAGCTCAGTTTTGTAAGGCACCGGGCTGGTGCATAGGGGACCTGGGTCCAGTTCCCAGGATGAGCGTCCAGTGTGAGTCCTTGGGCAAGACCCTTCATGCTGCTGCCTACAATTTTCCTACCTTTAATTGTACAACTGTAGCCTCAATGTTTCATTGTGCTGGTTCCAAGCCCAGTTAAATACAAGGGTTGTTTTCAGGAAGGGCATCCGACATTAAAACTCCTGCCAAATCAAATATGCGAACTGGATTCGCTGTGGCGACCCCGGAAGGGAAAAAAGTCGAAAGCACTCATCATTCCAATTATGTATGATATGTGTGTATGAATGGTAACAATTGAAAAACAAATGAAAGTAGCAACTGATGATCATCGTTTCAGCACCACAAATGTGTGGAAAGCGTCAGGGAAAGACTGCGCTGTAAGATTGTTATTTGAGCAACACTAGTGTCACACTATTTTGGATGTATAAAAATTTGCTCATTAAAATGAGTCTTTGTTCATTTCTCTTTCATTCACTAAGTCGTTTAACACGTTTCATAATAGTACTTGATTTAGCCTTTATCTTTTATCCCTTATAAGAATATGAAGTGCAGTCAAGAAACTGTTTTTAATCCTTCCGAGGTTGTGTCTTGAATCACCCAAGGATTAAATATAAATTCAACACATGGTTATGATGAAGAAGAAGACCATATTTTCAATTAGTTATTAGATGGTATATTTTTAATGGCTGATATAATTTAAGGCCACCAAACAACATCAACACTATCAGAAAAATCACAGTTGTCACTTTATAAGAGTATAGACAGCCATTGAAGTAAACATCTGTATGTGATATGAATCAATCAATAAATAAATCTGGAACTGAAAATCAAGAAAATATAAAAATAAAAAGGTGCTTATAATTGTGATTTTTTTTCCAGTTTAAAAGTCCTCAACATAACCATCTGAGCCTGTTTTTGTTCATTTAAACTTATCTTACAGGTGCCATTTCATTTTCCTGTCACATCTCATCTCAGTTGGACAGACATTCAATTTAAAATCTAACCCATAGTTATATATAAAATATGGGATTTTACCTACAATAAAATCCCATATTTATTTGTATCATCAGCTGACAATTCTATGACATTTCGTTACCAGATTCATTGTGTGTGTGTCCGTGTAATGACAATAAAGGAAGTCTAAGTCTAAGATAAATATATAATTTAAAAGGTAGTAGAAGTGGGGCTGCAAGTTGTAATGGTCTCTTCTCAGTATTATTATTATTTACAGCCATTTCATTTTTTTTTAGACATAGTAGTAAAAACCACATTATGTGGGTGTTCTCAGTGACCATGTGCAAGTCATCAAGGTTAAGGATGATCTGCTGACCAAAGACATCGCCATTCATCTTGAGCATACACACCCACCAACACACACGCAGACATACGGTACGCAGCAGAAGGCCAGAGGTGTCCTTCCCATAATGCTTGCGAGGTGGTCGTGGCAACGTGGTCAATGCCACAGTGGCTGTTGCTACAACAGATAGCTTTTTTTTTTTTTGCTGTTGCAGACTGTATTTTTATGGAGCCACTGAAAGAACGCTGACGACTTAAGAGCAGAGCTGCTTACAGTTACAGTGGAGAGACGACACACATACACACACAGAGAACAGGACGCAGGGACAGAAGATGAGGTGAGAAGCAGGAACATTAACATTTACAGACAGAAGAGAAGGAATGATAAGAAAGGAAAGAAAAGAGGGTCAGGAGTAAAGAAACCAAGACGAAGACAGACTAAAGAAGGAGGAGGAGGACTGAAAGAATGCTGACATCTCCAGAGCTGATTAGCGCTACAGCAGAGACATCACACCCACAGCCCAGGAAAATGCTGAGTATGGAGGGAGCGGAGGGTGGGGTGGGATGTAGATGGGGTGGGGGTGCAAATGACAAGGGAGAAAGAAGAGAAAAAAAAAAGAGAGGCAAGTGTGTTTGGGAGGAGGATGAGGGCGGGGGGGGGTCAGACACGGAGGAACGGCGATCCGATGAGGAGGAACGGGAGGGAGGTGGGAGTATGTGTGTGTGTG
>JAPTHA010000001.1:13958911-13973145 GCA_029814585.1 Gymnapogon annona
CCTGGCACTTCAAGACTCAGCATCCTTCTACCAATATATTCACTCACTCTCCTCTGGACATGTCCAAACCATCTCAGACTTTGACCAATGATCATATTTAAATGTTTTATTAAAGTACAACATTTGTAGTGGGATGCTCTACTGGGATAATATGAAGTTGCAACAAATCAAAAAGAGCTCAGTCCTCTGGTTATTGTGGATTTTCCAGATGAGTGAAGAACTGACCTTTGACAATGTCTCTTTATTGATCTTGTTGTTGCACTCAATCTGTTCTTTTTTTCTATTTCTATATTTATATTATTATGAATGGCTCATATTTTCATCATATTTGCTGAATCTCTTGTGTGCGTCTTTGTCGTGTGTGTTGCCGTAACCTGACATTTCCCCATGTGGGACTAATAAAGGTATATCTAAGAGCTGCTCATCTGGGAGAAATGCAGTATGATCTCATGTTTCCTACAATTCTTTCTGTACTGTGTTTTGGATTAACCTGACATTTTTAAGGACATTATCAGGACTTCCAGGTAATGAGGTACTACACCGCCTTCATCTCAACCTGACACGTGTATGGTCTTGGTTTTCAGTACTGCATGTACCAGTTTTTTATGAATTGCCAATAATGAGTTGACTTATGCTGATCAACAGGATTGAGCAGAAGATCGTTGCCACTCCAAGAATATGCAAATGAATACAACAGCGGGAGGCATTGGGTTCAATGAGACAAAACAAACAAACCTGATGGACTGAGATTTCGAGATCAAGAGACATGATAATCACTAATTCACCTTTTCATTTGGTTCTGATAAGTAACTCTTGTGAACATTTTTGTTTTGGATGATTGAGATTGGTTGATTTTGGAAGATTCTAGCTGTATGTAAACTGCAGACTCCTCCCTTTTTAAGTGTATCTATCATTTAACAGCATATGGAAACACGATTATTTTAAAGCCCTGGTATCCAAGGCAAACTGTGGCATTTGCTGAAATCTTAATTGTGCGTTCATTTGTTGACTCTGCAAATGTTTTCATAATTATATATTGTATATCTGTAATACACCATTCATCCTTATTTACAGTATCATTTAAGACAATACTAAACAATTAGGGCCAATATATGGCTATTTATCGATATTATATTTCCATCTGGGAGCATCTAATGATTTCCTCTACATGAAAGCACTCAACCAGTATTAGCCACCCATTTCCACATAATGCCACTCAGTTTATAAAAACAAAATTGCTGGCAGTAAAGATCCACTGGTACTGAATCTGCACGTTCACTAAAAGTTTGTTTTCATTTCGAACTTTCACTTAAGGTTGGCATGTATTGGGTTTAAAATTGCAGACCTTGTAGAATCTCAAAAACTTTTTCAGCCATTTAATCACCAGCAATTTGATCAGAGATCAAGCCACGTTTTATTAAAAAGATGCCAATTAATGTAAGAATGCGGATAATCCCGTACCTGTAGAAAGGTGTCAGTGTTCATTTTACTGGTGAACTCTAAATGATCATTTGACCTCAATATGCCAAACTGGCTGATGCTGTAACATAAAGCAAATATATAGAAGTTAAAAATAAATGAAAATATCTAAATACATCTCTTAATGTAAAAGATATATGAATGTGAGCTGAACTAACTTTATTCATAGGACACTTTCATATGACACTGGGCAAAATCAACAAAGGAACCAAAGTACTGTAAAAAACAATGGACAATCATGAACAAAATAATTGAAAGAAGTAGCCAAAATGAATGACACAATCAAGAAAACTAACAATTGATACAATAATTTTATGGAGCTGCTGTAACAAGTGGCCATTAGGACGGTGCCATCTTTGTTTTTGGACGCATTCAGCCCCTCGTTATCATCTCTGGGACTTCAATCATGTATACTGTCCTGTCTTTGTGGTCCATGTTGTGCAGGATTTCAGTTTGTTGTGTATCCATTATGCTCTGTTCTTTTTCTACTCTTTGTTTAAGCTGCTGTATTTGAAATCTCCCCCCTGGGGACGAATAAAGGCTTATTCAATTAAATTCAATTCTCAAAAATTTGCATAATAAATCCGAACATGAACATAATCAACAAAAAGACATAAAAGTGAAGATCATCAATAGGCGACCAAATAAAAAAGGCTGTATAACTATTCACACTAAGGTAACACATGACAAATGCATGATTTATGATTTAATGCACGGATATATGCATAAATTCAATCTGCACTACTACTCAGTTTACTGAGAACTCTGCCCAAGCAATCAAAAAAGTTCTATATTATTTAATGTAAAGATCACTTTATTTATGGCATATCATCAAGTTGATGACGCTGAACACTAGTGCAGTAGTCACTCTTATACGTGTCTCACTGCACAGACAGTACTCCCCCCCTCCCCCCATTACATACACCTGGGTTCATGCCTTACTCCCAGATTATTGTCAAACTGCAGGAGGAGCACTGTGGATCTGTTCATTGCACATCATCGGGGGGATGGGGCACAGTGTAGATTCACTGACTGCATGTGGGACCTGTCAGAGCTTCCTCTTTTTGTGAGTTTCACCATGTAGCTGCCTTGAGCTGATACCGTATCAGCACAGAGATCACAAAAACACACTCCTGAAGACAACACGGATACACACAAACGGTGAAATGGAGGAACATGGATGAAGTCCCTTCACCTGTTCAATCACCTTGCTTTCTAATACTCTATTTTGCCTTTACACAATATGCAAACAACCATGTTACCGCAAAGGTCAGTTATTACATTGATTGAATGGAGATGACAGGTAGCATCTGGCCTACCTGTGGATAGAAAATCCCATGCTGGGCTTGAGCGCACACAAACACACACACACACACACACACACACGAGTGTAAACCTCTCTTTCTTACACACCGTCCCGACTTTCCACTCAGGATTATCCGCCACTGAACTGCCATCATAAACCTGCCAGCGTTTTCAGGATGATTGACACAGAGCACATCTTCTACACCTGAGGTGGAAGAGGCGCACAAAGCTCGACCTACGAAAGCTAACACAAGTCTAATAATGAGAGGGAAATGGAAGTCTCTCCAGGAATGGCTAATCTTAACGGACAGCGGCAGGAGCAAATGGAGAATAACCTTTAGGAATAAAAGGGGGATTACCAAAACACTTCAGCAGCAGAGGAAAAACCATTGCACGCACAAATAAACAGCCTGGGAGCACTGAGAGCATGCGGGCTTCAATTTAATCAAGGGACACTGGTTGTGTGTATTGGTTTAAGGAAAATAAAGTAATCCTACAACGGCTATAAATTGTTCAATTATAATGAGGACATGGCTCTTGACAAACCATCACTTTTCTTCCATCATTTTAACTCTACCATTATGCACCTGTGCGCTGCCTGAATAGACGCACAGACCTATCTCAGTCTGACACAAAGTGGCATCTGTTAATCCAAAATGTAGCAGCCTGGAGGGACAGCATGGGCCCAAACACCCCCCTCACAAAAAAAAAGAAAAAAAGAAAGGAGTGCTTCAAGTTGAACTGTTTCTGTAGCTACTGGAATCTAATAATATGGCGAAATTTAACACACAATATCACACCAACCGAAGCATACGATGGCCTGGTGTTTCTCAAGTTCTAACTACACGCACACCACTGACACAGAGGGGACAGGGTGAAAGGTAGGGCCCGGTCCGCAGAGGTCTCTGATCCTGCTCTGTGGTCATATGTCCTGTTGATGAGAAATCTTCTAAAATTGGACTGTTTCCTCTCAGAGCAGCCAATTTACTTCCAGGACAGAGGAGAAAGACAGTTATGTTATTCTCATCGGGAGTTTTTCAGATTGAGAGCAAGAGGAGACTTAATTGCTGAATTAAAGCTAGATAAGTAGATTAAGATGGTGGTGATCTACAAGTGTCCGACACATGCAGCAGAAGTCGTCGAATTATTGCTACTCACTAACAAGTCATGTGGTGCAGTTATATTTGATACTAGTCCCTCAGTTTGGCAGAGATGTGAAGACTGGAACATGACCCTCAGGGACATGTGCTACTGGGTGAGATTGATCACAGAGCGCCATCTGCAGGCCAGGGTATGTACATTCTTAACTAGTAATAGATAACTGAGTAGTTCAACTATGAGGACAAAGACACTTACTTGCCATAGGGCACTTCATTATCAAACAAAAAGGTTTAGTTTTTATACTTTTAATATTTTATCCATAGAAAACAAACACCCAGGTATAAAATTAAAACCAGACTGAACAGATCTGAGGACAATGATTGACGGAGCTAAAGTCACAGGAGAACAACAGTACTGATCATTTAGAGATAAACTCAATCTTTAATAAGGACTCTTTGTTTAATGTACCAACTTGGATGTCAGTATACAATAACAACAACCAACACATAGCATTAATGACAAAATACCCCAAACAGAGTGTGGACAGACTGAAACCTGATGCATTGCTTTTATATTGCATCTACATGATTGTTTCTAACAGAAAATAGCTTTCTTGAAGCATTTTAAGGTAATAACATCATATCCCCATGAGAAGAAAGGTTCAAAGTCCTTCCATGGGATAAAACATCAAAATTTCTGGTTTAAGACCCACTAGGTCCTTAAAAAATAACAAAATGAGGAGGAGACATAATCATAAAAGTTTGAACTGCTCTTGATATGTGAGACAAGCTGCTATGTGAGAAACAGGGCCATAAGGCATCAAGTTCTTCTTGTAGAACAAGCCCTCTGTTTACATAGAACTATTTTGTTCAGTCATTCATTTTTGTTAGCAGTAGAATACGGTGGCTTTAACAGCATGGTTTTCTGCACAACAAAACAACTTTTTGGCTTGATTTGACCACTGAAGACATACATTAACAGCTTGATGGTATCCCAGCAGCCATCTGGTGCCTCATGATGGCCGGCTGGGTCATTACAGTTTAACAGCCCTGGATAATGTACAGCCCACACAGACTGGCAACAGATTGTAAATGCACTTTTTCTCCTCATTGTGTATGTGTAGACAGTAATCCTGTGTCAAACATAAGGCTATAAACTGTTAGAAAAACAACCAGAATCCACCTGTGCTTGTGTGAAACATGGCGGTGACGCAAACAGATCCACAATTTGTTCCTATATCAACCAATTATTTGTCAATGGGCTTTGGATGAGGTTCCACAGGAGTCCTGAGTTGGAATTCAAAGTAAACTTCTGAACAATTGTATAAGATGCTTGTATGTTCAAATGTATACGTTGCAATACACATCCACATGTCAACGGGTGCATGTGTGTGTGCCTGCCTCTCTGTGTGCTCAGTTCTTCTTCTTTATGCTAGGAGTGCGGGCGTTGAACAAGCTGAGCCCTGGTCGGCCGTTCCCATTAGCCACTCCGCTGACTGTGACTCCGGGCTGCTGCAGCACTTTATCCAGTGTGGTTTTCTTAATGGCCGCTGGAGAAATACGCTCCTGATCTGCAAGAAACTGCAGCTCCCTGAAAGAGGAAGAAACTCTAGTGTCAGGTTATATGGAGTGTGTGGGTCCTTAATACACTATTCAATCATGTGTAAAGACTGTAATGGATTCTTGTGCCCTGGGAATAGACGACCTGGATATCGTGCAAATACTTTTGGACACAGATATAATCCAAGGTCACATACAGTACTCTGTTAAAAATGCAAAGTTTAAATGAATAATCATACTTTTATGTTCACTTCCATTTACTTGGCCCTGAATTAAGAGTACTAGTTCAAAACATATCATTGACCCAAACATGTTGTAGAAATGAACCAAAATGAAAAATCACATGTAAATAAATTGATAATTAGTCAAAAGTATCCATACAAAGATCTGTTTTCTTGGCAGACACCTCTAGATCTAAAACTGTCGAAATCTGACCAGAAATCCTCAACAATCTGAACACATTACTTCATAATACTTCCATGTAAGAGTGATCAGATATGATTAAGGCTGAAAAGTACCTATTTTGGAGGGGGCAATAGTTTTAAGATTACAGATGTATAGACGCTTATCTCACCGTGTTCTGATGCACGAAGCCTCAACGGCATTAATCAGGAGGCTGCGGAAGCCACCGCTCTCCATGACATGCAGGGCGTGGATAGTGGCCCCCCCTGGAGAACACACGTTATCTTTGAGCTGACCGGGGTGCTGCTCTGAGTCCAGGAGCATTTTAGCTGCACCCTGAAAGTCAAGACGATGAAGACAAGAGATGGAGAAAGCCATAGATGGCCATTTGTAGGAACGAAAATCCTACCAACAGTGACCTAATCTCAAACGAGAAGTACACATGTAAATTTAAATAAGCTGTAATCATATATAACACTGAAAAAAAAGCTAACATGTAAAACTTTTAAGCTCTGACTACACACACATTGACTCTAGGTTTGCACAAATAAAAAAGGCAAAGAAACACAGTATGTCCTCAATGCATAACAACACCTGAAAAGTCCACAGCAGGTAAATGACAAAACAGGAACATCATTTGGAAAACTGCAGGGTGGAGCTGCAGGAATACTGAGCAGATCAGAAAACATGAAACAGCCGCTACACTTAAAAGCAGTGCGAAGATAAATATTACCATTCATCTATTTCATAAACAGGTTTAAGAATGAAGGTAACAGCAAAAATATTATGCTGCTTAGAAAATACCAGATCTAAAATGTAATACTGCAACACTGTTTATACACATGCTGCATTAAAAAAAAAGATGTATTCCTTTTTGCAGCAGCAGCTCAGGGGACCCAGCAGATTCACGTTTTTCTGGGCTTTTGTCACTTTTATTGATTAGAAGCCAGACAGTAGAATACCTGGTGTAATGAAAGCAGTGCCTGTGTTTTCTGACACCAGTGGATCAAAGAGGCTTAAATGTTAAGGATAAGAAAAAAAGACACAAAAATTATCTCACACACACTCACAACTAACCAATAGGGCCTGAGCTCCGAGTCTGACAGCCAATCTCCTGGGCAGACCCATCTTCACTCCTCCGTCTGCTAAAGCATCCAGCGCGGTGAACGCCTGTTCGAACACACAGATTTTACTTTACATCTCCTGACAGATCTGTGCTGTCTGCAAATATTTCAAATTGACATAGAATGCAGTTGATATTTAAAATGGCAAAATATAACTTGGCCTCACAAACAGCATCTCTGTGATGACAAAACCAGTCGCCAGGAACTTACATAAGCAGGTCCACTTCCACTTAGGCCAGTAACTGCATCAATGAGGTCCTCCTCCACCTCTGTGCAGAAACCAACACTGGCCATCAGCTGCTCCAATAATTTGCCATCCTCCACCTGCAAGGAGAGGTGGTGCTTTGGATTACATTCATTGTTTTATTTTTTCTGCATGTTCTATGGTCTGAGTACAACCTGTCTTTCATTCCTTCAAACACCCACTTGAAAAGGCTGTTCTGTATTTGCTCATATCCAAAAGATGCCAATAAAATATGTTACAATGATTGGTGTGTTTTTCCATTTAACTACAAAGACATGTTTCTTTGGAGTTGGCATCTCTATCAGAGAGGATCTTTGTCACTTGTCAAACTATTGCGTAAGATCAAAGATGGTGCCTTCCTAGTGGCAGCCTATAACAGCTGTGAAATTTCCTCTCGCGGGATGAATAAAAGATATATTCAATGATTGTATTTATGTGAAAACATACACTCTCTCAACTAATTTATTTCACTAACAGCCCAATTTTTGAATCTATCTTCAATCCCTTATCTTTACCTCTGCGTGTGTTCCTGTGGCGTACACCGTAGCACCCTCTCTCACCACCACTGGTGTGTTAGTCATACACCTCATGACCTTAGGAGCTGAACGATACTGAAGAAGTTTCTGTGGAAGAACAGAAAATGTGTTTAAAGGAGAACTGAGGAATGCTTAAAAAACTTGATTAAAATGCATGCCACACTTGAAATGAGCCCATAACTTTATCTTGAAGATCAATGAGAGCAGCTGACCTTCTCTATGGAGCTGATAGTAACACCTGCTGCACAAGAGACTATAAGGTGACGGTCCTCGATGTCTGGTCCGATCTCATCAAGAACAAAAGGGATGATGTGAGGCTTCACAGCCAGAAAAAGCACATCACTCTTACTGACTGTCTCTTTGTTACTAGTTGTGAGGGTCACTCCCATTTTCTACATGAGAAAAATGGAAAAAGAATGATTATAACTATCCGGAACCACACTCATACACCATATTCCCCACCACTTCCTGCTTTCAAACACCATACAGCCATAAACAAACTTGTTATCTCACCCTCAGTCCTGCTACAGTGGGCAGGTCTGTGTCTGGGGAACTGGCTGTAATCCTCTGAGTAGCAATCACACCTAAAGGTAAAAGGACAAGAGTCAAGAGTGAGATGTTTATAATGAGCATGGACATGAAAACACTTTTGCCAACTTTAAAATTCTACACTATTTCAGACTTTCCTTGACATTCCACCATTTCAGACTTCAAAGCAGTGAAATAGAGAGCTATGTAAATTATTGATTTTAATACACGTAACAGTGACTTTAGATACATTCTGATTGTATTTTCCACATAGTTAACAGGCAACTGTAGCTTGGCCCTGCTAGTTTTCTGCTCCAATTTAATTTTCTAAATTTGACATGAAAACAGAATACATGTCAGATTCACTGTACGACAAGGTTTGAATAGGAGGCTGTCTGGCCTCACCTGCAGCCGTGAAGCCCTTCACAAGTGCATGAGCCAGCTGGCCCGCTCCAATGAATCCAACACTCATCCTGTCAGACGTGGCCTCTATGTCCTGTAAAACATCAGCCAAGAAAAATACAGCAAGCTTTACAAGTGCGGCTTCTGAATGCCTGCTAGAGCCCAGTCTTCATTTGAATAATAAGTCTCTTCTTAGATCAATCAGTAGACTTGGTGATGTAATCTGGAGACAATCCTGGATCTTGTCCATATGAAGTAAATTATGATGAAACACGTCTAAAAAAATCTGACTGCACCCAGGAGTAATTATAAAAGGATAAGTATTTTGTCTAAATAAAAAATGGCTATATAAACGTATATGTTCTACATTTAGATAGAGTTCAACTAAAGCTATTCACCGTAAAAACAGACTTTAATAGAAACACGAACTGAAAAAAAGATTCAATCCAACGTTATTGTTAATTGCCAAATGTTTGTATTATCACACCTTACATTGTGTTATGACTCATTTAAAGTCTTAACACCGGGGTAACATTTGCTAACTACCTTGTTTATTAGTAGTTTTACAGGTGATGTAAATCAGGATGATAGCATCTCCTAGCTTAGCACTGGCTAGCCGCTCTATTAGCAAGGAATCACTGCCACAAAATGACAAATCCGACAACTTATACAATATGGAGATTGTTACCTTCCCCGATATGTGTCTGTTGGTGTTCTTGACTTCACAGATGTAACCTGCCTACATGAGCGTTATTTCTCGGGGAAGGAGAAACCCCCAAAACACCACTTTACGTGTCAACGTGGCTTCCTTCGCTCCCAACAAACGTGCGTTCAAGAACATAACAGACAATAACAATGGCCAATCACAGAGAGAAGACTCGACTTTCTAGCCAATGGAAAGATTTTCTTTTCATTAGGGCGGGGTTCTGATGACGGTAACTCCGAGCTGAATGCGAGTCTGCGACGAGGGTGGTGACGAAGATGTAGGTCAAACACCACAGAAGAAGCCTTTTGTGGGTCATGGAGACACACCGTCTGTGCAGCCACTTATTCGCACCAGCATATTGGACCAGTTTCATAAAGGTGTCGATGATACCTACTCGTAGATCAAATTATTGAAAGACACGTCCCCATATAAAGTCCTGCTTATTTTACGCTTAAAGTATTTGCAAACCTACTCCTGTTAGCAGTTACAGCATCATCAAGCAGTTGATTTTTTACGCTACACTACGGTGGCCTGCGAGGACATTCTTACTACCATCTCTCAGTTCCAAACGACGCATCACAGTCCTCAGCATCACCTCTGGGACTTCAATCATGTATAATGTCTATGTTGTCTATGTTGTACAAGAAGCTGTATCTGAAATCTCCCCTTGTGGGACCATTAAAGGTATATCTAATCTAATCAAGACAACAAGACAAGTACCATGAAATCGCCCATATATGACTCAAATCTTACACACACACACACACACACACACACACACACACACACACACACACACACACACACACACACACATATATATATATATATATATATGTGTGTGTATATATATATATATATATATAGCTGTAGGCTATATTGTAGTAGTACTGTTTATTGTATCTTGCCACAGTACTAATTTCATTTTAATTTAATTTATTCTCATCTACCAGTGTTTGCATTTCCTCATTCCTTAAAAGTGATCTTTCACTATACTTGGCAATAAAAGAGACATCTGATTTGGATTCTGATGAGAGAAGAGACTACATTTAATTTTTGAAACAACATTTTCCTCCTCTGTCTCTTTCAAACGTGATCTTGATCTAATGAGATGTTCTTATTGAATAAATAACTTAATGAATCAGTGAATGTAGTTTTCAGTTTAAGCAGCAAATATTCCCATGTGACGTAAAAATATGTACTACAACAATCTAATATAGTTTAATATACAGGAACTTGCACATTAATTTGCAGCTTTATAAATTAACCACTTTCCACCTCTTTCATTAACCACTCTTCAGCTCTGGGATAGCTTGACTAACAGGACATTTTTAAACGCTGATTCCAAGAGAAATGCTAGGAGCAAAATATGCTAAGAGTTGAGTAATAAACCTATATCAGTGTAGAAAATATACACTGTCAGAATTTCTGAATGAACAACTCTGTAACTCCGATAAATTAATGCCTAAATAAATACACCCGGATCACTGAGCATCACAATCACTACATTTAATCAATAGCTCTTAAAGTGAACATTGAGCTTCCTTTAAAAAAAAAAAAGATTCTAGGTGTAGTTCACACATTTTTTGACCCTTGCGTTTTGTCAAAGTTAGTACTTCCAGTCTGATGTAGCCTAATAAGGTGCAAATAGTTTTCAGAACCTCCTATTGACGCTGATCTGTCTATCTCTACTCGCTAAGCCAAAACAGAACGTAAAAAAAATTAGGAAAATACAAAAAAAGAATTGAACAAGTACTATACAATATATATATATATATATATATATACATATATATATTATATATCCATGCATACTTTAGGTATGCATGGTGTATGTGTGTGTGTGGATGCATGAGTATGTACGCATGCATATGCAATGTGAGCAGGTATGTATACATGTGTTTATGTACGTAGGAATGTACATGTATAGATGTATGTATATATGCTTTGCTTATGCGTGCCTGCTTATGAATTTATCGACACATGCTACAACACATCCACAAATGTATACTGTATATGTAGTACAAGGAATTCTACTGATGTATACTGTATCTGTCTGCTCTTATTTCTGTTCTCTGTATTTGGCTGCTGTGACACACAAATTTCCCCATGGTGGGATCAGTAAAGTTCTATCTTATCTTATCTTACAAAAAGAATGTCTTGCATATAAGACTCTATTAAGTATTTAAAAACTGTGTAATCCCATGGCCACATGACCAAGAACAAAGTTTGATGATTACACAAAAAGGTGAATTAATAAGTAATTATTACAGTATGTTATTGTGGAATTGGTTGGCTGCACTGATAAGTAAATACAAATGGCTCGAGGTATTTTAGTCCATCCAAAGTGTGTGCATTTGAGGGACCTGAATTTGAATATGTGTATTTGAGGGACCTGAATTTAAATGTGTGTATTTGAGGGACCTGAATTTGAATGAAGGATTGTTATTCTAACAGGAGACTGCAGGCCAGAGCTTTTTCTTCTCCCCATGGATTTGACAGAATCTCAAATAAAGCAGAGTCGGGTGGTATGTACACTAATGAGCCATGGCATTTGAATACAGTTTCTTTTCATATCTCCTGGTAGTTTACTAATGCATATTCTTAAAATTAGCCATGAACTTGGCCTGCTACTGTCAGTTTGATAGCAAAATCTCTCCTGTGCAGGTTTTAATAGGGCTGACCCTGCTGTCCATCAGCCTGTATTCTTCGTCGTGTTTCTCATGCCATGCCATCCTAAATTTACCCTCCAGGCCAAGAGGCACTGTATGTCTCCTGACGGGACAACACTTATTTTCTCACAGCGCTGCCTGGTCTGGAATGCAGAGTGACAGATCGCCTGTGCTGCTGTCTATATATAAAGCAGAATGCATGGCCTGGCGATGTGCTCTGAAGTCACCAGCTGTTAGAGCGCTCTTCCTCTTCGGTCAGCTGGGCACAGTGATATAATATCAACACTTAATTCTCAACAGGTGTACACCCTCGATGTGGAGTTTACACGGCAGAGCCCAGTTTTTAAATAAGATGATCAGTAATTTAATGTGACATGTTCTGCCAGTTTATAGGGAACACATATTTCAGAATTAGGAGAAAGTTCCTCACACCTTGTTAATTCCATTGTAGTTTAGCAGATTTATTAAAACTATAACTACCACACATGCATTTTCAGTCTCTATTAGCCCTTACAGACTATTCTTGTCTCAATATCCAAATGAATTTTTTTGCCTTTCAAAAGTAATTTATCAACATTTATTACAATATTATCACCTGCATATTGTGAAAATTAGCAAAGTTTACCCAAATTTAGTGTCAATTTGTTTGAATCAAACCAAGTTTTAACTTCTTTCTTTTCTATATTCATTATCTTTAACAGTTCTTTCTGGTTTTCCCCTGAACAGAATACACTTGTGTCATCAGCGAAGAACACTATTTTAAGAGACTTTGAAACATTACACAGGTCATTGATGTAGAGATTGGACAGTTTTGGGCCTAATACTGACCGCTGTGGAACACCACAGGAAATGCTCAAGCATGATGACGTGCAGTTACCCTTCTTCACAAACTGCTGCCTGTTTTTGAAGTAGCTTTTCACCCAATTCAAAGCAGTCCTCTAATGCCATACATCTCCAATTTAGTGGCTAAAATGTTGTGATCAATGGTATTGAAAGCTTTTTTCAAATCTATGAATATTCCTGCAGTATGTTTGTTGTTGTCAATAGAGCTAGTTATTTCTTCAGCTGTGTCAATTATTGCCATAGATGCTGATCGATTTTTCCTAAAACCGTACTATCTGTTAATATATTATATTTTTGAGTAAAGGACACGTCTTGCATCGAATAATTTTTCTAATATTTTTGAGAATTGTGATAAGAGGGCTATGGGTCTGTAGTTTATGAAGAGGTGGATATCTGAGTCTTTGAACAGATAAGGAGAAAATGCCAGGAGAAAATGACAAATTACAAATATATGTCAAAGGCTTTGCAATCCCTCAATAACCCACTTCAGTTTTCATATCAATCTCGTCCCAATCTGTGGATAATTTGGATTTACAATTCAAAACAATGTTAATTACTTCACTTTCCTTTACATCTGTGAGAAATATGGAGTTACACTTCCGTTCAATTTAAGAGTAATCAGGACTTTCATTAGTAGAGATGTCACCTGCTAATTTGTGACCAATATTCACAAAGTATTCGTTGAACTTCGTAGCAATTTCATTCATATTATCTCTTTTGTTGGTTTCAGTAACATAAGAGGGGTAGGTTCTCTGTTTAGCATCTTGACTTTTTAATAGGGAGTTTAGAATCTTCCACATGCCTTGTATATTGTTTGTTATCTTTTAGTAAGGTAATAACCTTTCTTAGCAGTCCTCATAATAGTTTATTTTTATATTTCTTATATTTACTTTCAGCTTCAGGTGTTCTTGATTTAATACTCTATAGAGTTTATTTTTCTTCTTACATGCATTTCTTATTACTCCCATAATCCATGGATTTTTAAGTTGTTTTAAAGGACAGTGTCAAGGTTGGGGAAAGGGAGAAGCTCAAACGCATGAGATTGGAGGGAAACATAGAACATTTATTAACTGAACCACAACCAATAACATATTAAATAATCACACCACTTAACACAGACCAGGGACCAAACACACTAGACCTGAAACACCAAACCTCAGAAAACAAAACCAGAGTCCACATCACAAAAAAGGCAGGAGACCAGAGTCCAGACCAGAGTCCAGATCAGAGTCCATGTGAATGAAAAGAGTGTCCGAGTTATTGCAGATTGAGGCAGTAGATGTTTATGAGGCCACGCTGCTGGCTGGCAATGAGCCTCTATAAAGGCTGAGCA
>JAPTHA010000001.1:14000603-14017109 GCA_029814585.1 Gymnapogon annona
ACTGCAGTTACTCTCGGCTTTGGATTCATTTCATCAACTGTGCACTTTTCTATTTCCATATTTATTTGTGTTATCAGTTGACAATTCTATGACATTTCGCTACCCGATTCATTGTGTGTGTCTGTGTAACGACAATAAAGGAAGTCTAAGTCTAACTGCTGAAGGTGTCCTTCTCCTGTTGTAGCGGGTAACACAGAAGCTTGGGGAAGTGTCATCATTTCCGCTGCGGTGTGATATCATGTATATTTTTATTTGTGCAGAGAGGAGAAAGCTGCTGAGGGTGTGCATTACCCCTGTGATTTCAGCTCATGCATCTTCAAGTGCAATACAAAGGCAGTGATACACACGTCCTCACCTGGAAGCTTCAGCCACTTTGGCACCTTCCCGGGGTCAGATCTGGTGGGTTTAGCAGCTTGGTTGGGGACAGATGAGTCTTCTAGTGTTGACCGACTAGTGTCTGGCTTCATCTCTGGAGGGGGTGGCTGTTCCTCTGAGCCCAAAGAGCTGGATGAAGGTGTTGGAGATGGAAACATGCAGCTGAGGAGGTGGAGGGTCACAGAGGAGACATAGCGTAAGAACAGGAACTGATTGGACTGACATCTTGTGCTTGAGCTTTTCCTTGAGAGTTGCAGGCTATTCTTTCATGTTTTCTTAAAGAATGTGTGTATGTATTTAAAGCTGCATTATTTTGCTGACAGAGAAGCTGGGCCAGAAATTAAATAGTTATGTGAGATAAAGATCTAACACAGAGGAGGGATGACCTTGTTAAAGAAGCAGAGGATAACAGGTGGGGGTCACATTTGGGAAATGGCCTCTATCTTTAGAAGGAAGGACTGGAAAAATGTTTTGTGTGTGTGTGTGTATGTGCGTCGGTGTGTGCGTGCATGTGTGGAGGAAATGAGGGCGCATAGGGGCACCTGCTGTTTAGGCAGAACCTCAAAGGGATTCCAATGATGACAGCTTTGTGACAGGAAAATAAGCTGGTTGCCGCGGGATACAAGTGCGCATACACACCCAAGCACGCACACGACTAAACCCACGTTTAAAAACACACACGTGCGTTTACACGTACCTTGCAATGGACTCATTTGCTTGCACGGCCGAAACAGAGGACTGTAGCAGTTCCTTCTTTAAGCAGCAGCCTGTGGAGAAAACAAACACAAAGTCAACCGCTGGTTTGTTATATTGCATTCCTGAGTAATACACCATTATCTAATTGGTCAATTCATAGCATATGAAAGATGGGAACTGAAAAGACACAAACCTGTCTTAGCATCAGACCCCAAATAAACTAGCGCACCAGGAAACAAGTTGGCCTGTAGACAAAGTAGAAAGAGAGAGCAAGAGAGAGAGAGAAGAGAGTACACAGAAGCCTTTAAAAATGTTTGGCAAACCTAACAATATCTGCAAAACATGGAAAATACCAAACAAAGCTGCCTCCTACGACACGCAAACGAAGCGTAGCCACCACATCCAAGCCTGAGTCAAGTTCATTTTTGAAGATGATTCATTGCTCCGAGTAACCATGGTTCTTTGAAGCAGACCACAAAATGAGCACCAATCAAAAGGTTAGTGAAAACACTTTCAACCCTCAAGCACAACACTCCACTCCAGTGATATTCTTAATGGTTATAATGGTTATAATGGACCAGTCTCAAGCAGATATTATCAACTGTACAATTATGAGGCAGAAACACAGACAGACAGGCTCGTGTCTGTGAGGCTTTTTTCACTTTGTCGTTACTCTGCAGGTTTTGGACTCGACAGAGCTCTGGAGAAGTAGAAAGAGTTACTTTGGATTTTGTTTTTTTTGTTTTTTAAAGTGGGGTTGTGTGAGGATCCTCTCCGTAGTCAGGAGGATCACCCACAGCGGATAGTAGTGGACCACACCCCTTGTCTGGAGAAACAAAACATTTACAGATTAACATTTTTTTTTCAATGACTTAGATGTCATCAAATATTTAAAATAAGAACTATCATTTCATTGTAAGCCACTGTCTTCTTATTTCGGTCACCAGACAATGGCATCTTTTCATTACTTTCTTGTGGCTACTTAATTTGACTGAATTTACATAAGCATGTGTGACTACATCCAATGTGGATTCAACTTTCATTGTTTTATTTTATTTATTTTATTTATTTAAGTTTTTTTTTCTGTCTGTAGCGGTGGTCTAAAAATCCCCAACTCCTATGGCCAAAACAATTGAATTGAATGTACCTTTATTAGTCCCAGGAGGGGAAATTTCACACACAGCGTAATACAAAGAGTAGAAAAAAAGAACAGAGCAGAACAGAACAGAAACACAACAATGCTACCAGAATATAACATGCACTGCCTCATTTTTGAGTTGTTGAACTGCAACTCAAAAACCTACAAGAGTTTATAAGCACTGTGTCAGAAAATAACAACAGATTTACACATTTTATTCTCCTACTCGCGCATCACAAGTTAAACAAATGAAAATTTATATTTTCTCAGACTCTTGTAAATCTAAGGCAGTTTGGCCTCCAGAATCCAGGAACGCCAATAACTGCCTGAATACTTCTCTCTATGAACAGACACTAGCGTCTGTCTGGAATTGCATGTCTGCCGTCCTATACCTCAGACTGGCCATTTTATCTGGTCTACATCAATCAGCAACATCGGCTGCATTCAACTGTAACTGAATCTATCCAGACCAGACCGCAGCAGACCTGTGACCATGATCCTCGGCTTTCGTCAGCCATTCTTACAGCAATGTGGATTATCATTTTGCGACCTTTTAAAAAAAGGACCAGACTCAACTCAAGGAGGATCAGAAAGAACAGGCCTCTCCACATCAGTTGCCTGTTCAGCTGTTTATCTGTTTCGACAAACCAGTGGACAACAGCTGTCTACAGAGTCAAGCATCTTCAAGTGTTACTGTATACCCCTGAAGACCACTAGATGCTCATTGCAAAAAGGTCTTGGACAATGAGCTTTTTCCTAAAACTTATTTTAACAATTATTTTTTTCCAGGAGTCATTCTGGTCTTCTTCTATCATAACAATTCTTGTATTCCATCTTTCAATTATGGCTCTGTCACTACGAGTTCACAGCTAACAGTAGACTGTCATTTTGCTATAATGGTTGAAACTTCCTGGAATCTTTTTCTGCCACAGTTCTACTGTAGTTGATCAAATGAGTTTCTATGCCAACTAGTTCCCGAGGAAGAATGCAAAACCGAATTTCTGGGACATTTGGACACATTTTACAGGTCAAATAAAACATTCAAAAATACCATCAAACCAGTCAGACAGAATTATGAATGAGGTGTATAAAATAGACGGCATGGCTACCACAAGGATTAGAGGGTTTTATCCTCAATTACAATCTGACACATACATACTGTCCTTTCTCCATTTGCCCCCTCGCCCCAACTAGCTGGTATGGTAGCTAAATTGGGACATGTTGGCCTAATTGCTATTATCACAGTTCTGTGAGCAGGAAACAATGTGTTACAGTGAAACAGCGAGCATTCCAGCTACTTGCTCCCTCTGCATCCGCACCTTCAGTCGGGATGAGACAAGCTGTGCGTTGGTATGTGTGAAAGATGGTCTACAAACATGGTAGAGACAAACGGGGAAAGAGGGAGGGAGGGAGAGAGGGGGAGAGAGAGAGAGAGAGGCAAAGCAGATCCTGATGGAAGACAGAGGGAGAGACGGATGAGGGAGGGACGCTGGGTATCAAAGGGCTCCTGGGTTGGGAAACATTCCTTTCCTGACATGACACAAAGTGATTAAAGTATGCATGCGTGCATGTGTGTGGGTGTAGAAGACTGAAGGAGACATAGAAAGTACATATGCATGTGCACTCACGTCTATGTGATATGACAAAAAAAGTTACAGATTAAAGTATTTCTCCATGTGTCAAAGATTGATGTATACACAGGGAAACAGGGACAGACAGTTTGCATGTGTGTTAAACATGACACCAAGGGGATTAAAGATTTTGTTTTTGTGCACTTTTAATGCTTTTAAGTCCCTAATGGGTAGAGACGTGGGGGTAAGAGGAGGGGTTTTGGTGTGTGTTGAGGGGGTGAGGCACAAGAGAGGGCCGGAGTGAGGGATACTAGTGGTGGAGGGGGCAAGTAAAGAGCTAAAGGGAACAGGCTGGAGCTGGGGTACGGCAGAGGGGAATGTAGAGGAACAACGGGCAGAGAGAGTTCAGAAAGGGACAGACAGATAAAAACAAAACAAAGACAGACAGTCGACTTACATCAGCACATCAGAGTTGATTGTCAGAGATTATGGCACTACAAGGACACACGCATCCATTTCAAAGTGTGCTTCTGAGGATGGTTATATTCTCTACTCATCCCTTTGAGGAACTGAATGTTATTCGTCAATGCACCACCACATCACTTCAAACAACTTTCTCTTCCTCCCCGTCGATACCTCATTTTCCATTTCATCACCATATTTCTTGTGTTCTTTTTTGTTTTCAAAGTGTCAAAAGAGAGCACAGGTTATTCTGAAAAAACATCTAAAAATGAAAGCAGAGGGAGAGTTGGCAAGGAAACAAAGTGATCAACAGTACCAAAGAGCTGTTTGGTTTTTTTTTGTTACTCACTCTGCATATTTTAATTCTCAACTGTTTCATTACACAAATGGCTCTGAACTCAAAAGGCAACAAAGCATTGAGGCTGGTGTTGCTCTGTGTATGTGTGCGAGTGCGTGTCAAGATCAAAGTGAGGCCTGTATTAACCCCATGTGCCAGTCTGGGAAAAATCAAGCCCAGCTGGGGTCAAGGACAGTGGAGAGGGGGAACAAGTGTGAGAGTGTGTAGGAGCGAGAGAAGAGGGGGAGAAGGGGAATGTGGTAGGGCTTTGAAGAGGAGCAGGGACCAGCCGATCCACTTTACTGTAAGCGCGTGTTGAAATACTGTAGAATCAAAGAATGGAAGTGAAGTTCTTTTGCCTGTCAGCGTCGTTTTGTCAAGTATGACCATGATCTGGTTGGGTCAGTCAGTTTACTCATTAGCTGTGCCTCAGGGATAAAAATGACTCCTTACCTGGAAAAGAGTAGCTGATGGGTCACTCAGAATGGTTTTTGGGGGGGTGACGACTGAAAGAAAGTTTACAAAAAAATATTGAAGAGCAAAACCGTACAGAACAGAATAGAATAGAATACAGATAAAATGTCTGAAAGGGTCAAATGTATTAAATACAAAAGGCAGTATTAACATATGCGAATGTAACGGTATAAAGAATTTAACACACATCTATACTATAACAATTGCTTTCCTAAGACACAATAATGAAGTTATTCGGCTATTGTGGATGAATACTCTCAAGTAAGTGCCTCATTTTTAATGAAACTCAGAAAACAATTATGATAAAATGAACATAGCAAGCAAAACTTTACTAAGTGAATGGATTACAAATAGAAAAATTAGTAAACAGTGGTGATAAAAACATTTGTCAATATTAAAGGCAACTTCGCAATTTTTATCCAAGACATGAACTTAATAGTCTGCCAAATTTATTTACCTAATTTACAAAAAGTCATCTTTCAATCTGGTTACTGTCTTTAGGAAGATTCTGATCAGAAACTGACTCAAAAAAAAAGTGACAAACTGACAAAATTAACAGATATCATTTTTAAAAAGATAATTCCAATCTAACACATTAAAAATGTTACAGTAGGCAACTACTGAAATTGGCAACATCTTAGAAGTCATAGTCATATTATAATTTGTTTATTGTAGTTGTTTTTATGCCCATTTTCTTCATGGAAATAGTGATTTTATAAGAGCCTTGAGTATTTTAGCAAACAGCTTCGCTAGAAAATATTACTCAAGCTGGATGCTTAATCTTAACAACAAAAACTAAATAGTGACAATATACTGTATCTTAGGCGTTGTTTCTAAACTTAAGTCCAATACCACAAAAAATTAGCAGCACAGATGTACCATATATATGATGTATTAGTCTCACGCTTCATTCTGTGTCAGTGTGTGTTGAACATGTGTGTCTTAAAACAGTTATCCCACTTGTTGAAAACATCTAAACCTATGACAGTATGTTGTGATTAATTGCATGCATTTTTCCATTTTCAAGTGGGATGCACATGAATATAGTTGATTAATATCTACTTTGATGCTTGATAAGGACACTTACATAGGCAAAAAGACAGCTGTGGATCTTCCAAGTGACTCCTCACAAAGTCTCTGACAGCAGCAACTGGACACAGAATATACATAAACATCAAATGACTTTCACACAAACTGATGGATCTGCACCAGGATCAGTAAGTGTTCAGAGCGTAATTAATTTTTTTCACTGGAATTTCCCTCATTTGTGTTGTTCTGCTAGTTATCGTGTTGCCGTTAGGGCTGAGGTGGATCATATCTGTGGAATTACAGACCTGTCTCATACTTTTTGTTTCTGTGTCGCTCTGGTGTGGCTACAGTCATAAATGTGGTGAAGGAGCCGCAAGTAGCTTTAACATTGCAGCCATACCTGTGGCTAGCCAACTGAAATGAACACCGTGCAAACCCCCGTGTGTTCGCAGACATACACACCTGTCTCCAGGGGCCTGAAGAAGCCCTGTAGAACATGTCTGTCAGGAAACTGGACCCTCAGGACCACCTGGAGACACACAGCCCCACAACATTACTTTAATCACATTATGGAATAAAAAGGAGGAGGATTTCATGTTATGAGTCACTCACTTTGGGATATTTGTCCATCTTCTCCTTCATCTGGGATTCTCTAAGAGCTTTAGTCATCAGTGGAGCTTCTTCCAACAACTTCCTGCAGGAATGAAGCCCAAATAAAATAAACAACAGGACAGAGGAGGAGAGAAAAGAAGAGTCAGAGCTCTATTTTGAGGCATACTCATGTGTGGCCATGTATGTGTGTGTGAGACCCAGAGATGAATTGCTGTGGTCTGCTTAATTCCACCCTCTGTAATTGCAGTCATTGACATGGTAGTAGCGTAGCCATGAGGCAGCCAGCTAAGTCAATGGAGACAGAGATTAAAGGATGTGCGCTGTGAGGTCTCAACCTGACTGTGTTTGGTCCATGGCTGGAAGATAAACGTCTGTGCTCACTAACTGCTCCCTGCATGCCATATTTAGAAAACGTTTGTAGTACGCGTGGTGTCTTATAAATGAGAACATGTTTGCAAACACACACAATGTCTCAGCAGCTGTGGTCTGTTGCGGCCACATCCAGGGAATGCAGCGTAAACTCGTCCGCATCTGTTTTGAAGAAGCGCTCATAAATAAATAAAAACTTCAAACTCATAACAAATAAAAACTTCAAAACACACGCAGTAATGTTCAGCATTTCCCTGCCTCTCATCACTGCTATGGCATTCTGCAATTAAAGGTTATGCATTGACAAAACACCGCAGGAGTGATGCCAAAATGACTAATTATCTGTGAGCAAATCTCATCCAGACATGTTCCTGTAGAAACACGGGCTTGGCATTAAAGTGATCACCCACTGACCTTTGACCATGGGTCTGTGGACCACTTTTCATTCATTTCCTCCTTCCTACCTTTCGCTCTTCAGTTGGGCAAAACGCCTCCGCACATCATCCATTGTCACCTCGAAGAATTCGTCAGGAAGATCCCTGTGTTCGTCCATGTGATGAGACACAGAATCCAAATGGTAGATGAGAGGCTCCCTCTCCACTGGCTGCAAGAAAGTCTTGTGATTAAAAGTATTGGCATGTAAAACATATACACATTTGACTTACATTTCACATAAATATCTTAAAATTAGCAGCAACAGTTAAAATCTTTGTGTGTGGATGCCTGTAAAAAAAACCCAAAAACAAAGAGCTGCTCACTTACCTCCAGATGCTCCTCTCCTAGGTCCATGTCCTCGTCTGGGTTACGGGAAGTGGACAGAGACTGTGACATGTAAAAGAACAGAGATCTCAGCCTATTACACCTCGCTATTTTCTGTATGTGTATTTCTTTTCGGCAAACAGACAGGGAAAATAATGTCTGATTTGCAATCATGTTCATCAAAATAACTACAAAAACAATTAAGTAAAATTAACTGAAGAATTATTATCTTCAGTTAATTTTACTTATTGTTTTTGTAGTTATTCAATTTATTATTGAATAAGACAATGACGCAGTAATCAACCATTTTTATGGATTCATAATCATTTAATCAGCCTGTGGTGTTCAGTGAGTTTTTTCAGCATATTTAACAGGGGAAAGAAATTCAACAGCTATTAATTTTTGCATCGACTCCCATGGTGCTCTACATTGTGATGATCTGTCTTGTTTTGGTGGGACATTCAGAAGAAAACATACATAAAAAGATATAGCTCTTTGTCAAAACCAGCTAGATTAAGTGTGTAGCGGCAGCATTAACACAGATATGAACACATCACTTCAGTTCTACAGAGCCAGCAATATCTTGGTATTAGCAGCAGGAACCATAAGTTTTGAACAATTACAGAATCAGTGGAAAACTCTATAACCACTGTATTTGGCTACAACACACGCTTTAAAACCTCTAATAATAACACTATCAAAAAATGCACTTTTTAGAGCATTAAATAGTATGACTGTAGACTGTCTCCCCAGAATACATTACGTGGGTTCTCTCCAGGTAATACATGCACTAATAGGTTCATTGGTAAATCTACATGGGTGTGAGTGTTTGGTTGTTCATCTCTACATGTCAGCCCCGCAATGAACTGGCAACATTTCAGGCTGAACCCTGCCATCGCCCATACATAACTGGGATAGGCTGTGGCACCCACACTCTCATGGATCATGCGGTTCAGAAGATGGATGGTGGAACTGTAGTGTGGTTTGCTGGTCATTGGCTGAGTCTCACCTTGTTGGTTGAGCTGTGGCTGGGCTTGGCCTTCTTAGCCTTAGGTGATTCTACAGCAGTGGTCAGAGTCGATGACGATGAAGGTCGAGCACCTCCCCCTGGACCTCCGAGACGCTGACCCCCTCCAGAAAATGGAATGAATGGAGCCAAAGGAGCAGAGGAGCAGGTGGCAGAGGAGGTGGAGGGTGTTTCAGTGGGAGGGGGCTCCTTAGGTCGCACTGCACCCTGAAGGTTTGGAGGTTCTTCTAGTCTCACAGGGTGTGCTTTTATGGCATTGATAGAATGTGGTGGTGGAAATGGGGTTTCTTCTGGCCTGTCAGGACCTGAAGTACTAATTGACATCTCTGTTGTTGAAGTTTCGGGGAGTGATGGAACGTCAATCTGAGACGATGGGCTGGGTGTGTGTTCCATGGCAGTGGGGGAGGTTAGCACAGCAGCTGGTTCAGGAACTTCCCTGCCATCTTCTTCATCCAGCGTTTTGTTACTTTTAAGCAAAAACCTATGGCAGAAATAAATCAGAAGCTTCTTCATTATAGTTCCTTATATTAAAAATACAAAAAACACATGTAGTATTTTCTGCCGAATTCAGTTTTAATTATAGTTGCTGATAGCCCGGATACCTTAACAGCAGATTTGAGCGATGACATTAAACAAAACAGTTCATGATTCCTGACTTGCAGACAGCTAATCGTTTATAGATAATTATGGAAGCAATATATATATATAAAATTATACAGTTCTGGCTTCTGCTCTGAGCTGTAGAGCAGCAGAGTCTTAACAGTGTTTCAGTTACAGAGTCCATTATCTATGGACTGAAAACAGACTTCAGAGGAGGTGCAGAAGTCTAGTTGGCACTTAATTGAAAGTGTGTGTACAGTGTGTTGTTCATTTGCACGACTGACACGCAATTCAACAATAGCAACACAATGTGGAGTGAGAACTTGAGTGCAGACAGTGAGGAAACTGGATGAAGGCATATGTTCTGATCAATATTAAAACAATATTGTGTGTAAACTGAACGAAGAGAAGGAAAGCAACAAATTTATTTCATCCCATTAGCTGCTTCCATTCATTGAAATACAGAAATGTGGCATGATAGCTCAGTTGGTAAGGCAAGACTGCACAGGGGGGACTCGGGTTTGATTCCCGCATGAGCAACCGGTGTGCGTACTACGTGCAACTGTAGCTGCAAGGGGACGTAAGTGTTCTAGTCCCAAGCCCGGACAAATACAGACGGTTGTATCAGGAAGGGCATCCAACATAAAGAGTCCTGAATCTGATTTGCTGTGGCAACCCCGAAAAGGAAAAAGCCGAAAGACAGCAATTCATTTAAATATACAACAACTTACATCTGCTATGTCTCTGCTATTAAAGGGGAAGGGGAATTAAAATCGATTTCCAACAGATGAACAAACCGAAAGAATCAAATTAGTAAAAGCAGGGTATCTACAGGTTTAAGGAAGTTAAATTTAAGACTTTTAAGACCACTTTAATCAAATTTAAGACCTTTCATCTGTGAGCTAGCAAAAAGTACCACCACATTGCAAATAGTTTTGTCCATATATTTAAAGGTACTGTTGAAAAATAACATCTCGATCACAACATCGGCAGCTTGTTCTATAGCTCCATTGTGCTAAACTGCAGAGCAGTAATTACAAATTTGCCAGACTCTTTACAAAGATTTCACTGTATAATGTAAGAAAATATTGCAATTTTGTTTATTGTGTTTGTGGCATTTTTAAGACCTTTGAAAGGCAGATTTAAGCATTAATCGGAATTTTTATGGAAAATTAACGTCTTAATTTTGGACAAACTGATTTAAGACTTATTAAGAGCTTTTAAGGACCTGTGGGCACCCAGTAAAGGATATGCCATCCCTGAAAAATGTGTATAAGTCCAAGTCAAAAGTTGATTAGAAAATATCATTCTTAAGTTGTCGCATCAAAGCAAAACCTTAGTTTAGATTTATTGACACGGGTTACTTTGAATTTATTAGTAGGTTATCTTTGGACTTAATTGAAACATGTTTTACATTCAAATAGCCATGTGTTGTGGGTAAATGACAAAACCAAAAATACCTGACAATGGCACTTCCTCCTGTGAGACCTAGAGACCTGAGTGAGGTGTTTTTTAGAGCGTCTTCCCCACACACCTAGACAGAAACAGAACAATGTTAGCATGAACCTCACTTTCATGTTCTGTTAAAGAGGTGTTACAGGAACATTACATACCTCATCTCTCATGTAAACGCAGACAGGGGTGGACTGGTTCATGTCTGATGTGCTGTTGTGATGCAGTGACATTAAGAAAGAAAAAAAAACAGCAGGAAATGAATTTGTGTCGAGTCTTTTTATTTGCTTTAACTGTGACACATAAGTGAAATCCCCTTGTTCAAGACAATAAGCTCTGACTTTACCATAAAACCTCATGTGATGCAGTGGCATGCTGTTTGCATGTGTAACCCATGTGTGCACAATCCCCTGTAGAAACTAATTGAACCATAAATGTTTTACTATTGTTCTTCTCAATACAGAAAATCAAAGCTTCAGCCCTCTTACAACATTCTCAGAGCTTTTTATGTTGGTGTGGAGCTAATGTTCATTTCATGGAAGTGTAACTTCCTTGGAAAAGGATCAGGATACTGAGTGATGTCATTTAACAGAGATGAGATGAGGTCTGGATGAATACACGTGCACCTGGGACCGCACAGCTGGAACTACTGAGTAACAGCTGCATGTATGTGTGTGTCTGAAGGGTGGTGGCAATTTGTGGGAAAACTTCAGCTTCAGTAGAAAAGTAGCGAGAAGCAGAGCTGTTATCTACAACAATACTTGGATCGCCTTCACTTTCAGGAGTGGAAAGTGAATGGAATGAGTGTGAAAGTGTTATGCAAGACATGAAAGCAAATTCTTCACACGCATGAATTTTTTTTTATTATTTTCTTTCTATCAATTATGGCTAACGATTGATATAATTTGTAAATCCCCAACATTGTATGTCAGCATAATTCAGTGTATACAGGATGTGTATGCGTACTCACAGTGATGCTGTAGATGTACATTAGACAGTGTACAAACATTGCAAAACGGCACATGTACCTGATCTGGGGGAAATGTGTGAGCAGCTCCCACAGACTCTGTGCACAAGAGAAGGAATCCTGGAGACGAGAACCGTCCTCCATCTGCAGGCAAATGCGTACCTGAGGAATACAACACCACAGTATTACAATGTACTGTATTACACAACACTACAGTATCAAATATATGTACAGTAGAAAATATAACAGTACAAGAGACCACACACGCACAACAGTTAACATCCATAATTGGCATTTGTGTTAAAGCGGGTGTTGTTTTTGCTCGTGACTAACTCGTGACTTTTTTGGTATGTTGACTCAGTATTTACCGAAAACAGAATAGATTATAATGACTAGCTTAAATTATTAGGTTGATGAAAGATTGAAAGAACAAGAAGATACAAACTGTTCAAAACAAAAATGTACTTGTTAAACTCACAGCAACATTGACCTTTTGGATGTTATGACATCAGCAAATTGGCCTATTACATACATATTTGGGTGTTTTGTTGGGGTAGTAAATAGCATATAAAGCTTGAAGTTATGGCCTAAAATGTTTAATGTGAGGTCAAACTGACATAATACTCAGCAAATGAAAACCTTTTGAGTTCATCTTTCAGTCCTACTGTGCGTTTGTCTCAGAATCCAAGCATTCTGCAATATGTTTACATTGAAAGTGTCCCTACTGCTGTAATGGGCATCGCCGACTTTCCTTCAATGATGGGAGGGATATTCATTGTATTAACTATCAAAGCCGCCCAGGGTGACCGTTTGTTAGTACCTTACTCAACAGTTTAAAGCCTTTTGCACAAAGAAAGTTTTTTGAGAATCGAACTTTATTAAGATGCACATATGGACCCACCTCAGTCTGAAAATGAGGAACACCAGGAATCAGTAAAAGTCTCTGTTGTTCTTTCTGTCTAAGTCTCTGTATGAGTTGTTTATGTTTATGCAACAATGTCATCGAGTAGGGAGATGCACACTGTATGTCAGCAACACTGGGAGAGATGAGAAGAGCGCTTTGACTGTTAACAGCGAAACACAACACACTCTCACAAACCTCTCGCGTTGAAGTGGCTGGTAGCAAGGAGGGAGTGTGTTGTCTGTGCTACGTGGACAATGTGTGGCCGAATGTGTGTGTGAGCACCGTCTATAAAATCTGTGAGGTATCATCAATAGTCAACCATCCATCAAATGAACAAGAACAACAGATCAAATCCAGCCGGGATTTTACTGCTCAGGTTATGAACCCATGATGTCATAGGAAACTACAGCTCAGCTACAAACCGTTACGCTTTTTTTGTCTTGATACAAATCAGATCAAAGAGGACTCACACAGACTACAGAAGGAGTCTTGTGTATTTGCAGGTACTCACAACAAAGCATACATTTACAGCTGATAGATATAGCAACGCCCAGATGCCTTCAAGTCATAATTGAGGTCATTCGACATAATAAATGTCTGAATCCAATTTCATGTGATAGATTGATACACAATGATCTGAAGTACCGGTATTTTAATAGTGGCTGAAGGCAGTGCTGCGTTGTTCCAGTTTATTTTAAATGATTAACATTGCAACGCCAGCATGAGTAACTGCTGAACTTTGACACAGAGTCGCTATTACACTGCTGTTTATTTCACCGTTTAATGAAATATCACAGATTACTCTACTACGTTCAATTCCATTCTACTTCCTTTCATTTGTCTTGTTTTTGTAGATTTGAAATTACCTACTGAAATAAAAAAAGACATTAAATTCATCTGGAACAAATTTAACAAACCAATACCAGATGATCTGGGGTTTTTTTTGCTTTTTTAATTCAATTGTTGACAGGGTGATACATTTTCTCAAGCCAAGCTTATTATGCTTTGATGAAACCCAATTAACGAGGAAAGAAGAAATGCAGGCGGTGCTTCTATACGTGAAAGAATACCATAATGAAATCATCAGTCAGACACTGTAGGTGACACAATCACAACATCAAACTCTAACTTGATAGATTAGTGTTCTGGATGAGAACTTCAGTCCCCTTTATCAAAACACAACAAATGAGAATGGCTGTTTGAGAGGAAAGCGTCAATTCCTTCAGAGTCTGAACCATCAGTTTAACCCCTCATTGTCCAAGTCTATCCTAAATTTCATCATCCATTTGCAGCTTAGTGTCTGACCTGGTATTAAGGTTGACTGGCGTTAACCGTTTTTGCCCAAATACCTTCATGACCACATCAACATTCTTCATCACATACGCCATAAAAGACCTTTTCTAGACATACATAAACCTTTTCTCTGTTTTTTCTGCAACAACTATGGCCGCAAAACAAATCCTACAATGATTATATGACTTGCAATCAAATAAATGAGAATTAATCTGTTTGGCCAAATGATCACATCCCAAGTGTAAATACTTGGTACAAGTAAGAAATAGAAATTTTTTTCTTATTTTCTGTATTTCAGGCAGTGTTTTGTGTACATTTACTGCATATGTTTATGCTGTGATAGAGTTGCATTAACCCATTAAAAACACAAAACAAAGGAAGAAGGGCCATCTACCAGAAACAATATGTAACAACTACAACCATTAGTTTGTAGACACAGTTAATGACTTCACACTACAATGCTAATGGTGGAAAGTGGACAGGTGTATTACTGACATTTTCAGAATAATCTGAATAATAATAGAAACACTTTTACAATGTTTTCATTTATCAAGAATTCTGAATATGAATTTGAAGAAGTGACAAATTAGTTAATGACCAAATTATTTCAGTGAAGAAACTCAAGAAAAGCATCAGATTTACGATCTTATAAAGACCCTTAATTGAACCTTTCTACTGAGTTGTTTTTTTTCAGTCACAGCTACATTTTTAACTGACATCAATAAACACTGTATTAATATTTCTTTTCTATGGTGTGAATTTTCTGGACAAAGGTTAAGGGAAAACCTGCTAAATTAAAGATTACATTTTGTACCTAGTATGTATCTTATCTGTGATTAGTATTCATTAAGTTCCTCAGATTCAACTGGTGCATCCATTGTATAGAAAAAATATCCATATTCATCAGTGTGAATGCTGAGATCATTATACAGAATTTATAATTATTGGTTTGCACAATTCTGAACAAAATCCACAAGAAAGCGATATGTGTGAATATATTTTAAGTTGATTGTACAGAAGAAACCCACACCTGTATGTTAAAAAAAAACATTTGGGTATTTGCAAGGTACAGTGGGAGAAAATGACTTGTACTGTGACAGTCCTGGAACATTCGGTTGCCCTTGATCAATGGCAAAATTCAAGATAGAAATGCATCATGCACCGTGTCAGCTAGGATAAGTCTGTCAAATACCAACACACACTGTTTAGGCTGACCTGGCTGTCAGCTACTGCCTGTTTTCTATCACTTGGCACCATTTCCAGTTTAGCATTGTTTGGCAGGTTAGCAAACCTCCATGGCATAGTCAAGTCGAGAACAGTCCTTTGAAACCTGTTACAAACGACAACAGAGAAAATAGGAAAGTAAACATTGGTGGGTGAGGCACAATTAAAAGTAGTATATGATTATGTAGGTATGTCTATATCTGTTCATCAGAGCACAACATTCACTCCATGGTTTTTCTGGTTTTAACTTGTCACCCACCCAAATACAAATGTGGCATTTGATTTTCTTTTTATCTTTGCATCATGTTTATTGCTGACATATCATCAATCACGTCAAAACACGTGGTTAAATTATCGTTCTAGTGTGATTGAACTGAAGTTAGTATAAGACTCAGTATAAGAATAAATCACAGCCCAGCATTAATTTAGCTTTGATGTCAAAACTACATTAGCTACCATTAACCATCTGATACCAACTTCAGACCGTGATCCTCTGGGTTAAATCCATGTTTTTTGGACACGTCCTCGAGCACCTGAGGATAACAATATAAAATGAGTATTGCAGAGTACAGAAGAACCGCAGAATCAGGTCATAGTTCATTAACTTTATACACACAAAACAGAAACTGATCTGTCACTGGCTAACAACAGTTAGCCACAGAAGCTAATACAACGGAATCTGGTTTGCTCTGGTTTGGAAACGAAGACAAGGTTAAAACAACGTATCATTCCCAGTAAAGCTTAAATGCATTTCAAACATAAGTTACCTGTAACAGTGGTGTGTTCGGCGACACTTTGACTGTCTGTCGTCTCCCATTTGGAGTCAGAACTGTCACAGCTGAGCTGCTGGCGGCCATTGTTATCCGTGACGTCACTGTGTTTATCTCAAATAACTTTATTGAGTTTACGTTAGTACACAAAATGGGTAAATCAAGCGACAGTCAGTAAATACATATTTTAACGTATATGACATTTAACAAGTACATTATCACGAGCTAACGTAAACTGTATAATAATACAATGCATATTTTCACTCAAGTACAATTTTGGCACACTTTACATCCAGATAATCATTAGATTAAATATGCCTTTATTAGGTGTATCTAATCTAATCTAATTTAATCTACATCTATCTGTCTGTAATAATAATCTATCTATCTATCTATCTATCTATCTATCTATCTATCTATCTATCTATCTATCTATCTATCTATCTA
>JAPTHA010000001.1:14017209-14029988 GCA_029814585.1 Gymnapogon annona
CTATCTATCTATCTATCTATCTATCTATCTATCTATCTATCTATCTATCTATCTATCTATCTATCTATCTAATCTAATGTACTTTACATTGTATAGTTTAGTTCTGTTCCACAACATTTCAACAGGGACATATTGCTCTTATATACTATATGTTGCACTCTCATGTTAAATGCTATATGCTATATGTGCACTCTTATGTTATATGTTGTCTTCTTCTTTTCTTTTCGGCTTTTCCCTTTTATCACTTGCGAATCACTTGCCTCCATCTAACCCTGTCTTCTGTATCTCACACAAACTACCTTCATATCCTCTCTCACTATGTCCATAAACCTCCTCTTTGGTCTTCCTCTAGACCTCCTGTGTGGCACTTCAAAACTCAGCATCCTTCTACCAATATACACCGGGTATCCGAGTTACAACGTAAGCGAGTTACGACCACCTGTACTTGCGTCCACGCCCACCAGATGCCTATTATGTATCTGCTGGATGTGGACTGGCAGTGCAGTGCGTAAGATAGTAGTGGCAGCCCAGCAGTGCACCATTCCAGCATCTCACACTCAGTGACTAGATACCATCACAGTTTTTTGTGACTGTTGGACCATTTCCCGCTGACATAGTGACGTAAGAAGACTATTTACGCTGTATATCCGCGAAACACCAACAGAATCAAAAGGAACTGACAACGATCAGACACAGGTTTATACGTGGCATCCACCAGACCCGCACGGACCAGAGCCAGGCACAGAACCAGGTCCAACCTGCAGGGACCAGATGTTGCGTGGAGCAGACCCAGGTCCACACGCGTCCAGTCCCCTCGTGCTTGGTCCGCCCAGGTTCGCATCCGGGTCCAGTCTGCCTGTCCTAGAGTATAACCCTCCTCTCTGCCGTTTTGTATATGATCCGATTTATGTCCAACCTGACTTACGTCTGATTTGTCGGAACCAATCAAAGTCATAACTCAGATAGCAGGTGTATTGCAGTGACAGCTTCTTCCCCCGAGCCGTCAGACTATTAAACTGTATTTGACATGATGTGCAATGTTTACACTGTTGTGCAGTTCTCACTGTTTCTAGTACTATTTTACATTGATACGTGGTACTTGCACTGTTTATAGTACTGTCTATGGTTTACACTGATAGGTAGTATTTGCACTTTTTTATAGTACCGTTTACATTGATATGTAGTACTTCCGCTGTTTATAGTGCTGTTTATAGTACTGGTCCTGTCTACACAGATATTTGGTATTTGCACTGTTTATAGTGCTGTTCACATTGATGTGAAGTATGCGAATTCTATGACATTTCGTTACACCAGATTCATTGTGTCTGTCTGTGTAATGACAATAAAGGAAGTCTAAGTCTATAAGTCTATTGACTATCTCTCCTCTGGACATGTCCAAACCATCTCAGCCTGGCCTCTCTGACCTTATCTTCAAAACCTCTACTGTCCCTCTGACGTATTCATTCCTCATCCTATGCATCCTGGTCACTTCCAAAGAGGACCTCAGCATCTTCATCTCTGCTACCTCCAGCTCTGCCTCCTGTCTTTTCCTCTCTAGTCCATACAACATGGCTGGTCTCACCACAGTTTTATACACCTTTCCTTTCATTTTAGCTGTAACTCTTCTATCACACATCACACCTGACACTTTTCTCCACCCGTTCCATCCTTCCTGCACATGCTTCTTCACCTTTTTTCCACACTCTCCGTTGCTCAGGACTGTTGACCCGAAGAACTTAAAATCCTCCACCTTCTTTTTCGCTTCTCCCTGTAATCTCACTCTAATTCCAGTTGGGTCCCTCTCATTCACACACATGTCCACTGTCTTACTATGACTAACCTTCATTCCCTTCCTTTCTAGAGCAAACCTCAAGTAAGGTTTCAAATAAGGGTTTTTACTTACACTGGAGAATTTCTGCTGTGGCTCTGAATGCATCAACCTGTTTTTAATTATTAATAACCCTCTGTGTAAATGTTCCCTCTGAAAACTGACATGAAGAGAAAACTGAACTGAAATATATTCCAAAGTCTATTCAAATAGGGCTGAATCTTGACCAAAATAGACACCTTTTGAATATTTTAGAAAACAAAGAACACCATCTTCCTGGGAGGACATTCACACCACTGTCTCTCAGCTCAGATACATTACAGTCCCTTGTTATCATCTCTGGGACTTCAATCATGCATACTGACTATGTTGTACAAGACTTCAATTGTTGTATATCTGTCTACTCTGTTTTACTACTCTTTGTATTTAGCTTGCCCAGAGTGGGACAATAAAGGAATCTAATCTAATCTAATCTAATCTATTTTGCCACCTTCATCATTGCATATGATTTGGAATTTTACACATTTCTTTGATCATTACTTGCCACATTTTCTCTAATTAATGCCTTGGAAAAACAAATAAACACATACAGTAAACATTCCAAAAGCACCTTTTAGTGCTACAACATGCATTTAAAGTTGAGTAACCCCCTCAAGAGAAGAAGATACATCCTGTCTATAAGCTGGCAACAGCATCTCCAATCTGTTTGCCATATGGACGACTTGATATATACACCATATGCAGGATGATGGACCTGGAAGTGTGGAGTCAACGCTGTGTTCTTAAGGCAAGAATTACACTGGATCCAAGCTGGAATCAGACCGGACCGACGACATGAATCCAACAGATGGAGAGGTGTGAGGTCAAAGGTCATACGGCTGACAAACTAACTCTGCCATATTCAAGTGTGAGTCCACCTGGGAGACAGAGACAGACAGAGGTGAATACAGTTCTCAGTTCTGGGGGAAATTGCCACCGTCTGAACAAACAAACAATCAGTTTCCTGTCTCACTCAGCAGGCTAGAAACTTCAAACTGCCTACACGGAGGGCAGACTTGAAAGACACAGAAAGCTTCTGTGCCATGAGTTTCCAGGTTTCGCAGAAAATGTTCAGTGATTAAGAATGATTAGGAATTTAATGTGTGAGAAAAACTAAATAAATCAACTATTCAGACCAGACAACTAATCTCACAGCAGGAGGAGTCGCAGGCAATATTTTATTTATGCAGCACATTTCATTTGAGCACAAAGTGTGAGGTACAAATTACAGCCAAAAAAACTGATCTGATGTCAAAACAACAGCCAGGACAAACACATGAATCACCCAAGTGAATGAATATTAACTAACGTCAACCAAAACAGCAACTATTTGAATGTCCCCTGGGGATGAATAAAGTTCTGTTCTATTCTATTGTAAGTGACCATAAACATGAATTGAAATGACAATGAAGAGGCAATAAAAGAGGAAAAATTTAACAAAAATTATTAATATCAATACAAGAGGAACACATTTCTTAAATAATCTCTGTGGATAATGAGAGGATGGAACATGTAAAGGAACTATTGACACTGGATGGTTTCCACTCCCCATTACCTTGACCTTTCAGATCAGTGTAAGAATATGATCAGATCTCAGCACATGGAGCTTCATTTGGATGTTGTTTGCTGTTTTATGTCTTGTCTGACATATGACTCCACATATGGATGAACAGGAGAATATGTGACGCAGCAGACATATTATTTTAAGAGTTGAAGTCTTAAGCTGGGGACGTGTGCGGAACTAGAACTGCATGTGCATGTGCACACCATAGTCAGGATTCAAAGCCTTCCGTGACCTTATAACAGCATTCCACTTATCAGCACCGCACATTTCCTCAGTTCTCCAGAATGGACTGGTGTCATTTAAATGATCTCAACCACGAAAAGAAAAAGGTGTCTTGGTTTTTAGGACCACAGACGTCCAGTATCTCTGCGGACTGTGTTGTTGGACCCTGAAGAGGCGGTGTGACCCTGCGCAACAGTGACCTGTCCAACTGCCACTTTCCGTTCGCACACTACATTCAATCGAGCACACTTCAAAGCCTGCCTGCTCATATGATGACACTGCTTCAAAGAGACTGAGTGCATGAGAGAGCCCACTGAAGGAAGGGGCGTGCCACACATACGCGCGCTCTTGGTGTGAGACCGACGCCCCGCGGGGAGCATCAGCCAACGATAATAACGATTGGCCAGCAGGAGTGAGAAGCACGGGGCTGGGAATAGGAGGAGGATGAGGAGGAGGAGGAGGGGGAGGAGGAGGAGGGGGAGGGGATGGTGGGCATGAAATAAAATCCCACTTCGTCCCCAGTTACTGAGGACTTGAATCAACAACTAACACGACTCCTACACCGATAAAAACTGTACCCACGGACTTCAATACGCGCGAGTAATGACGCGTTTACCGGGTGGGCTGCGCGTGACTTTATGTCTGATGATGTTGGATCAGCACGTGCATTTGGGATAAATTTGATCATCCCATATACCAGTATGGATGGCCTGCATCACTTCATTTCATTTTACACAAGCGGTAGTTTTCAAGAATGTTCTTGCTTTCAAAGAACTAATCAGGTTTCTATCGACTTATAGGACATGCTGGTATTATTCACGCGCATCGCAGATATTTGAGAGCCGTTTTCCAGCCGAATAGACATGCAGAGCCGCGGTGCGGCGAGAGCCTCGGCCGGTGTGTCCGCGATGCGCTCCTGTCTGCTGCTGCTCTTCATCCACCTGAGTGCACCGGTGGAGGCGAAGAGAGTACGGGGCGGCCGCGCTCAGTCCCGGCGGGTGCAGCAGGCGTTGACGTACAGAGAACGGATGGAAGGAGCGGAGAGCTTTCCTTTAGATTTTACGGCTGTAGAGGGCAACATGGACAACTTCATGGTCCAAATCAAGAACTTGGCGCAGTCGCTGTACCCGTGCTCTGCGCAGAAACTGGACCAGGACATGAAGCTGCACTTTTTGAGGAATGAATCCGTGACTTGTAATGACGGGTCACCAGCTGGGTGAGTGTGATGTGCTGTATTTGACATCTTAATCATGTCTTCTTTGTAGCTTAGATGGGGTTGGGTTCATAGTGCGCATGAGGCTCGGGCTCGATCTGCTTCACTGAACATCCAATTTGTGTGACTCTGGCATTTCGTTGCCTACCCTTCATTCCCTTGTCACTCCGGATGCAACCAAAATGGATCAAAGGGCCAGATCAGAGGGAAGGCGTTGCGCGCTGCCGCCGAGTGCCATAAGTGAGAGAGTGAGAGCGCAACAATGCGCGCGCCCGACAGAGCCAAAAGTCTTTCATCTCATGACTCAGCGGGATGGAAAGTGTTTAGACTAATCCTGTCAGCAAAAAGAAAAAAAACTTCATATGACAATGTCTACAATAAAAACTAAACGCGTCTTTCTTCAGCAGAACTTTTGGACATCTTTTGGTGAAACAGTTTTGCTGGCAGGTGTCCAACTATGACAGATCTGCGCGCAGACCTGTTATTTATAGGACGTCAGTAGATCTTTTTTTTTTTTTCCTCCAGACTTTGTTGGCTTGTCTCAGCAGGAAGCACAGGTGATTTTGATAACATTAATGATGGATTTACTCCATGTTGGTGCCCCAGAAAACAGCTCGTGCAAACCAAAAACTCCAAAGTGATGCGCCTGCTCAATGGAATGCAGCCGCGGCGGCTAAAAAGTATTAACACCTGTCCAGTCTCTGCTGCAATGAGTCAAAGTGTCGGACGTGAAAAAAGGTCACGTGTATGGAACAAATCCCAGCAGTTGGCCATGTATAGATGTCAAAATGTTTGAGAGCGTAACTTCCTGCAGAAGCTTTCATGCTCACTATTTCCCTGTAAAGAGCTTAGGCCTACTTAAGATATAGAGGTTAATGGATAAACTGTCGGCTATTAAATTAATTGACATCTATTTATATGAATGGTCTAAGAATATTCTGAGAGTAAAAAGATAAGTAAAAATCTTAGTTTTGTTTTCTCTTCAGTGACTTGGATTTTGAGCCAAACAAGACGTTTGATTAGAGCCTGTTAAGCTTTGGTCCATATCTTCAAATACTTTTTGAGAGACAAAGGGAATGACTGACAGTGAAAATGCTCATTAGTTTTGACCCTAAACTCTAACTGTAAGAGTACTACGGGCTCAGTGGGAGCCTGGTGCCAGCATGCTGTCAGGCCCATGTGAGTGTGATGAGTGTTTTACTCGACCCATTAGTTCTAAAAGCCTCTAAACAGGCCCCTGCAGGGCCTTTGCAGCAGTGCCATCACAGCCAAATCTCACATGTAGGGATCAAAGGTAACGGAGAGCCTGTGCGAATGAGCTTCATCTGCATCTGTGAAAGACACAGTAAAGCACTGGAAACCGTTTTGTTTTTCATGCAGGTACTACATTAAGGAGTCTAAAGGCAGTAAGAGGTGGCTGGTGTTCTTAGAAGGTGAGGAAGCAGCATGTAGAGCCAACAGAGTCAAACACTACTGGCCCACCTGTTAATCTATGTGTGTGTTGGTCAGGTGGATGGTACTGCTTCAACAGACAGACCTGTGACAGCAGGTATGAGACCATGAGGAGACTGATGAGCTCCACCAAGTGGCCGGCAACCAAAACAGGTGATAAGATGCATGGTGTTTTGAAGAAAGTGCTCAGAAAATATATTTGTGTCGAGAAACCAGTGGTTTTAAAGACTCTTGAGTAACAACATCTTGATCTCTCTTCCATGTCACCCACATGGGTCTTAGTCACATCAATGTTTATTTCCTACAAAAGTATTTGGCTCATTCTAGATTCACTTAATCTCTTGGTGATTGAGTGAGTTAACCCTTGACCTATGGGTTACAGTCTAAATACTCTGCTGTTTTAATAAATCTAGTACATACAGGGCATGTAATATTATGACTCAGTAGATTTTATCTTTGTTAGTCATTAAGTTCCAAACAAACTACTGATATTCACATAATTTCATCCTTTATGAAGATTCCAATGGAGTCACACCCTGATAGTTTAATAAGCTTCAGTATTATCACTGTTAGTCTAAAGACATCCATTGAAGCAAAGCAGTATGTGTTTTAGCAAAATTACTGGTTTACTCTCCCAGTTTCTATTATTACTGTGGGCCATGTGTCGTCAGTAGATTATTGATGAATGGGTGTTGTTGCAGCGTGTTAATGTGGTTTGTGCTGAAGTTGTGCTGGTTTTATGAACAGACATGTCAGATAAATGTGAGCCCTCATCACATGATTAATGGGAAAGGAAGAAAAAACACAGCTCCGATTCACAAATCTGTTTTCACTTTGAATGTTTCCTCTAATCTTTGATTTTTTTTTTTTTTTTGGTGAGATATTGGATGAACATTTATTGAAATGAAACCATCTGAGGAGTTTAGAGAGAAAAGCGATATTTGGCAGCACTGTTAACTAAAAGACATGGGAAATGTGACTGTATTACTTTTAGGTAAGATGTCAAAAGTAAAAAAAAAAAAGATTACCCACAATGTCAAATTTTCATCTTTGGAAAAATAAAGCTGACAAAGGTGGTTCTGTAAAGTCCTTTATTTCCATCTATTGCAGTGGAGCTGGAGTATAAACCAGCTTAAAACTTAAGTACCAGAAATTTGTCCCCCATGGAAAGGCGTTAAGACAGCCTGCAAAGATTTAGCAAAGACATCTGTGCAGCCCCACAGACCTTTTTGCTTTCGTCAGTTGGAAAAAAAACACCCCTGTGAATGAAAGAGTTTCATAGAAATGTTTGCGTTTGCTCTTTAGCTGAGTTTGCATGAATCTTTCAAAGTTCTTTCCTCTCGGCCATCAGGGAATCCCTTGTTTGTTTATGTCTCTCCCCATGTGTGGATTTCACACCGGTGGCCGTTGCAGGCATAGACCCCTTCGCTGCATGAATGTCACTGCTGAGCAAAGCAGAGAGAGTTAATGACTTATTTGCCCCGGGGCGAACACAAGCATGCACACCATCACACATATCAAAACACGTATACATCAAGTCTGTGCATTCTAAGTAGCTCCCTGAAGCCCGTCTGCCCTCTGCTGGGACTGTGTCTCTTCATCTTTTCCATTTAGGAGGACTTTTGTCTGTCCAGACATTTGTCCTCGCAGTGATGACATGTCAATTTCTTTTCTCCTTGGTTTCTTGTTTCTTCCTTTTTGCACAGGAACTGGAATTTTGTCTCCTCAGCCGGAAGAAAATCCTCACTGGTGGAACGCCAACATGGTGTAAGAAATGTCCCCTCTTGTTTAATGTATTAATGCACTCATACATTAACCCTTTACATGCACAAAAACTGAAGCCTCCATCTGATTTATAGACCTATAGTTTCTCCAAACAGTGTTTTCTTTGCTGTACAGGTTCATTCCCTACTGCTCCAGTGACGTGTGGAGTGGAGCGACACCCAAGACAGAACACAGTGAGACACTAAAAATAGACCCTACCAGTGGAGATCTGTTTATAGTTTTATATAAGGATGATATAATTTATAATTTTACAGATTTGAGTGACTTATACTTTGTCATTTTTGCCACTTTTGAGGTTTCAGTTCAGTTTTTTCTTTCCTGACAAGTGAACTTTTTCAAAATTGTCGATTCTGTAAGATTTGTGGCCTGAGGATCTACTTTCAGAAATGAAATATGCATAATTGTTTTTCTTACCTATTACATTTGAGTGAGAACGAGAGTTAACACTACAAACACTGTCTCCCGTGTTTGTGGTAGATAAGGAATTAAGGATATTGAGTTGGTTGCAATTATCGATTTGCCCACTAAATGTCACTAAAACACTGAACTGAAGCGCTTTCAGTGAAATTCTCAGCCTTCTGAAGCTAAATGAGCTCTTTAAAAACTTTGGGAAGGCTGGAAAAATCAAAACAAGCCATTTCTTTTTACTCATGTAAATGTAGCTTCTTACAGAAATGTAGTTTTTGCAAGACAGTAATGCCATAAAGGTATCAATAAGCATTATATTCTTACAGAATATAGTGCGCTGTTGAGGATTAAACCATAAAGTACAAGATGTTTGAATAAGTTAAACCTTCAAACGCAACATATGTTATGTTCAAATCACAAACTCCTCCCCAAGTTAACTTTAGGGAGTTTTAATTGTAGTTCGTATATTAGATATAAAATTGTATGAGATATTGTAGATATAATTGTAGTATATTCACTTCATATTATAACTACTAATCTTCCCTGTCTGGGGGAACAGAGACAGATATACTGTACACACTGAGATCTGTATGACAACATATTAGATTAGATATACCTTTAATAGTCCCACTAGGGGAAATTTCAGATACAGTAGCAGAATACAAAGAGTAGAAAAACAGTATGGACAGATATTCAACAATTGAATTCTTGTACAACGGAGACAGTATGCATGACTGAAGTCCCAGAGATGATAACGAGGGGCTGTGATGTGTCGTCTGGAGCTGAGATGGTAGTGTGAATGTCCTCGCAGGCCACCGTAGCATAACATCAGCCACTAACAGTTCAGACATGCAACGTTCATAACCACAACAAAAACCTCACAAACTGTAACACGATCTCATTCACACGCATCGGCAGTCCCCCCCCCTCTCCTTCACCACTCCCCCTAGTTATTTGGTCTGCTCTCACCAGTAGAAAACCACCAAAGCAAACGATGGAGTCCGATGTGCTGTCCATGAGCCAAAAGGGTTCGTTAACAGCAGGAGCCTGTCCACTTGTCCTCCTATTGCAGTGTGGTTAGCATTAGCTGTTAGCTCTTCCCATCTTGCCTGTAGATCCTCCGCTACCCCCAAACTGATGGAAACCTCGGCCGTACCATCCCCTTCACACCCGGTACCTCGCTCCAGCACTGCCATCGCTCCTCCGATGCAGCAATTCCTCCAGAACATGGGTCGCTCTCTTGGGAGTACACGGCTGTTGTAACTTCAGCAGCTGATCTCAACTGTAAGAAAACAGGCTGGCTCATGATATCCCCGCTGTGGTATTGATGAGGTCCATGAGAGTAGTAAACAAGCAACTACCCTCACAAAAACTTAAAAAAATTACACGTCCATGTCGTACAAGAGTCCAATTAACACGACCGCAAGAGTCAAGACAGAAAAACTTGGTCGGAAAAAGAGTTAGAGCTGCTGTACTAGGCTGCCTACAGTGGCACGATCTTGATGACGGTATATGATGTAAATACAATGTTTACTATCATTCCTGGATGCTTTAATATTGAATGATTATTATTTTCAGGCGACTATGCTTTCATGGGCTCTCTGATCATTCAGGAGGTGGTGAATGAGCTCCTGACTAAAGGTCTGGACAACGCCAAAGTTCTCCTTCTGGCAGGAAGCAGGTTTGTTCAGAACACAAGTGTGTGTGTGTGTGTGTGTTGCCTACTACTTACGTATGTTTTAATTAAAGCTCTTTAAAGTGTTCATACCTTGATCCCACTTTTTTGCCTCCCTAGTGCCGGTGGCACAGGAGTCTTGCTAAATGTGGACCATGTAGCTGAGCAGCTAGAGTCTCAGGGCTACAGGGGGCTGCAGGTCCGCGGTTTGGCCGACTCTGGATGGTTCCTGGACAACAAGCAGTACAAGTTCACTGACTGTCTGGATACCATCAGCTGTGCCCCCACTGAGGCCATAAAGAGAGGCATCAGGTTAGACGACAGTAAAGACGGACGTTCAAGTGCAGAAGACGAGGCGTTGGGATATTCTGCTGTATACCAATACATTTATTTGCTGTACACCAATACATTTAAAGGTTGTAAGATGCAATAGTGAAATGTTTGTAAATTATGGTATGATAACAGTCCATGGCTGCTTGTAGATTCATTTTATCTTACTTTAATAATTATGTCATATTTGACTGTTGTAGTATAGATGTTTAAGGTTTGACCTACTTTTGGTAATACCTACAATATACAAAATTATTGAGATCCAACAACAAGCCCGTTTTCAGTTATGTGACATTTGATGCATTCTCCAGCTAATTAAACATTCAATTCTAGAAGCAGATGTAGAATTACTCATGAGCCATAAAGTCAAGTCAGGGTTTATTCTTACAGCCAATATCATGACTTCTACATGTGCATCCATGGGCTGTACAGTACATTAGAACATCCTCTGCCAATAGAGCCAAAGAAACCTTATGACATGAAACGGCACAGTGGGTGTCACATGTACAGAAATTACCACCTCAACAAATATAATGGACATAACTGAGGAGAACATTTAATGCTTCAGTCTATCACAACACAGTAAATTTGTAAATATTTGGTTTTCACCGGACAGGGAGGAGATGCAACGTTGTCCTCTCAGGTGAAGCACAAGTATGTAGCTGTGGGTTGTATTAATCTGTGATTGTTTCTCAGGTACTGGGGTGGACTAGTGCCACAGAGCTGCAGACAGGCTCACGTGGGAGAGGAGTGGAACTGTTTCTTTGGATATAAAGTTTACCCAACGTTAAACAGTGAGTCAACAGCTCTGCGTCAGTTTGACCTATTGTACTTAATGACCAGAGGTTATTTTCAATGCTGCGGGGTGTCCTCTGTCCCGTCCAGGCCCGGTGTTTGTGGTGCAGTGGCTGTTTGATGAAGCCCAGCTGACGGTCGATAACGTCCACCTGATGGGACAACCCGTCCACGAGGGTCAGTGGAGGTACATACAAAACCTAGGACGGGAGCTGAGGAGCACACTGCAGGACGTACCGTAAGGCACTCGCACACACACACACGCCCACAGACTGTCATTGAAAGTTCTGTTTTGATCTATTATGTTTTGGGTGCAGGGCGATGTTCTCTCCAGCCTGTCTGTCACATGAACTCATCACCCGAACGTGAGTAAATGAAACATTTGAAAAGATGTGTACACCGCCCCCGCTATTGACTATACCGATCTAAAGTAACATTTATTCTTGTACATATTGTCCATTTTGACTATCGTGTCTCATCCCGTCATTGGCACATTTACAGCACAATTTCCAGAACACAGCAGATCAACAAAGGCACCAAACATTTAGTAACAGGTGTCTGGAACTGAAATGATAAAAAATATGAGCCATTCTTTAGTGTATTTTTTGCATTTCACAAATTTATCGCATGGGCAAAATTGGACCCTTTAGTTGGCCAGGTTAGGTCCATAAGCAGTATGTTTGGTACAGCTGATTTAATTTATCAGAGTCAAGTTTGATGGTGTGTAGGACTGGTGATATTCCTTTGGTTTATTGTATTTAAATGTGACATTTTGTTTGACAATTCTTGAGCACGTTTGGATATTGCAACTGGCTCTATCGTTCACTAGATGGTGCTAAGGCCCATTAGTTGAGATTACGTACTCCTTTTCTCAAGCTTGATACCTACAGGTGTGTTTTTTTTTGCAGCTACTGGATGGACATTCAGGTCAAGGGAACATCCTTACCCAGAGCCCTGCACTGCTGGGACCGCAGTCTGCAAGACAACATTGTCAATGGTAGCCACAGCAACCACAGCCACCAAATGCACAAGACTCCGCCCACGAGGGGCTGTCCCATGCATTTGGTGGACAGCTGCCCATGGCCTCACTGTAACCCGTCTTGTCCAACCATTCGTGACCAGGTGACGGGTCAAGAAATGAACGTCATCCAGTTTCTGAAGCACATGGGCTTTGACGTGCAGAAGATGGCCCAGCAGCAGGGCATGGACCCCAGGAGGCTTCTGGGTATGCTCAATAACGGCAACTGACTCAATCGTTGAGGCTTCAGCTGTGACAAAAGAGTCAAACTGCCAGGACAAAATTGCGCTGAAGAAAAAAACAGGACTCGAAATGAGAAAACTGATGTCATCATCCACGGGCATCTGAAAAACTGGACAAATGATCTCAAGTGCCTGATGAGTTGGAAAGATGTTGATCAAAGCAATAGGTTTGAGCTGTTTATACACACGTGGAGATGCGCGTTCCTTG
>JAPTHA010000001.1:14039096-14054459 GCA_029814585.1 Gymnapogon annona
AATATAAATATATAAATAGAAACAAAGAAAAGAACAGATTGAGTGCAGCAACAAAGATCAATAAAGAGACATAGTCAATTATATAGTAATATACAGTCATAGTATTTATAGTAATTACTAATTCTAATAATAAATAATAATAATTACCAGTAACAGTACTGGCGTTGATTAACTGTACTGGTACTGGCACCCAGCGGATCCATGGACAATAATAATTCTAATAATAGTAACAATATTTATTGATAGTTATAGTAATTATAATGACTATATAGTAATCATAGTCAATGGTCAGTGACGGTTATCACGATTATAATACCGGACAGCTGCAGGAAGCAACGACCTGCGATACGTCTCCTTCACACACTTAGGGTGTCTCCATCTGTCACTGAAGGAACTCTTCAGTGCAGTCAGTGTGTGTTTGAGGTGGTGGGAGTCTCTGACCAGAATGGAGGCCAGCTTGGCCTTCAGCCTCCTCCTCCCCATCTCCTCCACAGGTTCCAGAGGGCATCCCAGGATGGAGCTGGCCTTCCTAATCAGTCCATATGTAGTAATCTTTCTTGGCACGACACCATACTTTAAAATGCCCATTTTTAAGAACAAGGGAGATGTGCAGAGTTGTGGTAACTACAGAGGAATAAAGCTGATGAGCCATACTGTGGTCTGTGTACATGTTGGGGGTTGTTGTGGGTGCTGTTGTGTGTGTGTCTGTGTGGGTGGAGTGTTCTGCGGTGTGCTGCAGCAGGTGCAGCGGATAACGGAATGCAACGAGCAGCAGTTGGGATCATTCTCTCTGGATATTTAAGAAGTGGCAGCAACAGGTTTCTGCGTGAGAACGTTACACTACTCATGCGGTACTTCGTCCAGAACCACAGTTGGAGTCCTGGTCTACGGTGTGTACGGAGTTTACGCAGAGAGCTTTGCTAATCACCTGTTTTCTCTTCTGTTCCTTCCAGTGTCCTCCTTCCAAGCCTGTTACCACCGCCTACCCCACGGCCTTCCCTGGACTCTCCAACAGTGTCGTGTTGGACTCATTTTTGGACTGACTCCTTTAGTTTTAAGTTTTCAGCAACTGGAATAAACCCTTTTCGTTCTTACCTTATTCCTGCGTATGGACCCTTCCTTTCCTACGACATGACACATACAATGAAGTTATGGGAAAGAATAGTTGAAGCTAGACTAAGGACAGAAGTTAACATCTATGAACAGCAGCATGGTTTCATGCCAAGAAAGAGTACTACAGATTGACTCAGGGTCCTGGATGGCCTGGCCTGAAAAAACACTGTTCTACCGGACAGGAAAGCAACAGGTCCCAGCCTGATACAGCACGGGTCTCTGCTGTCCCTGATAATTTGATTTGCATGAAGCTCCTTTGAAAGGAAAAATCCACGTATAAGCTGCACTGGACTAGAAGTCGCAGGGTTTGAAAGGTGCGTAAAAGTTGCGACTTATAGTCCGGAAATTACGGTATATCAATATGCTGCATAAATAAAATGTGTGTTCATGACGTTGAACATAAAATTGTACTGTAGAACAGATTTTTTGAAGGGTGTAATGTCTGTCAGCCTGAAATTCATGATTTCACTTTTTTTTAATGAATTTTTTTCTTAAAGAGATGCTTTTATACCGTATGGTATTATAAAATTTTCATGTGTGGATCACATACTATATGTTGTGTGCTTTATCATAATGCTATAACTAAGTTTCTCTATCAGAAATCCCTTTTTAGTCTCACTTTAGTGTCAGAGGATGCTGCAAATATATTCTTTGGGAAAAAGTAGATGATTCTACTAGAAGATACAGGGCTTTGTGTTATGCATGTAAAAATCATGTAAAGCAAAGGAACGAGAACAGATTTTTTTCTTACTAGAGGCACAGGACACTCACAATAATGATGTAATATTTGAGTTGACTGCAACAGGGAATCTGGCGACCAGAAAGTCTGCGTCGGTCCTTTTGTATCGTTTGCATTCTGAAGACAAATGAACAAAACTTCAGAATTGAATGCACAAAACACACAACTATATCATCATATCTATCGGAATCAGAAATGCACATACCTGAGTTCACTCTTCTCTGACACGCTGAGTGGCATCCCCCGGAGCATTCTGATGCGGTCACTCACCGAAAGATTCTGCAGATTGTTCACCAGATGTTCCCTCTTACTCACTAAGAAACACACAAGAGCAACATATACATCGTAAACAAACATCTGTGTCTAATGTGAGTGTGAATGTGAGAGTTAATACTGCTCACAATTTCACCTGTTACTGTACTCACACTCAGCACTTTCTGAGTCGGTAGCATCTGCCTCCATGCCATAGCCTCGTATGCTTGGTCTGGCAGAGCGCGAGAAGTCTCGGATGGAAGGTCTACTCTGTCTGCGTCTTCGAAGTTGCATAGTTCTGTTGTAGTACTGTGAGATGATGGCTCCTCTGCTACGTCCTGCCAGAGAACAAGAAGCAGACTCAGAGTTCATAAACATCCTTCAAAGTGCTTGAAATTATTGACAAATGTGTTGTATTACTGACAAATACAAATAAATGGATATTTCCATGGGACATACAGAGGGTACATATTGTAAAAATTCTGCTGACCACTTGCACAATAAACTTTCACTACTGTAGTGTTTCTTAAATTGTGGCGTGCAAGATGCCGGGGGGAGTGTGCTTGCCCCCAGTGAACATGCTTTTTATTTACCGTACTACAATACTACAATAATAAAGTAACTGCTCTTCCACTACAGTAGGTGTCAGTGGCACTCTTATTGTCAGAGTGTGTGCACGAAGAATTAGCTCTATGTAGATGTTTTTAGGGGTGCGAGTATAAATCTAAATATCGATAGCATCGATACCATGGTGAGTATTGGTATCGGATTGATGCTGACGTGATGATATCCATACTGCAGTTTTTCTGTGGTCGTCCAGCTATTTACTCAAATTTCCTCAGAGTGGCACTTCTCTATGCAAACAGCGCAAGCCTGCCTCTCTCCGTTCAGTGCTCTCTCGGGCACACTTAGCCCCTCCCCCTCTCTGGCTGATCTGCCAGAGAGCAGCCGGATGCAATGGTAGAGAGAAAGCAGAGTGCAGTGTGGACTTATTTTTACGACAGCAGAAAAGTACACTGCGTAATGTAATGTGTGCAATAATAGTGATCCGCCACAGTGGTAACACAACAAATACATAAAAGTAGCTCACAATCAAGAGAGCTCCAAGCTGCAAGTCAAGTTGAGGGGTGGGGGGTTATCCCCAAGCCAAATCCCCAAGACAGAGACATGGTTCCCTGGTAAAGGGTTTGCAGGCAAAAAAAAAAAAGAATATCCAGGTAATCTGGTTTTCAGTGTAATTGCTGATAAATTTTAGCAGACTGGTTAAATTGTTATGTTTTACCATAATCATAATCAACTAACTCAAGGCAAAAATCACAAAATTATTCAATGATCATGACATTTCAAATAAGTAAATAAATCGATATTGGCTATTCTAGCCCTGTATTTACTTGTTATCAAATCGATACCAAAATTCCCTGTATCACCCACCCCTATGTTTTATACACCCATTATTCATATTAAACAGACTAACAGAAAGAGACATAGATAATGAGAAAAACAAAAACCTCCTGAAAGATAAGAAGGAAACATGACAAAGCATATTTTAACAATTGTAGGTGAATAAAGTCAGAGGAGTGTGAGCTATGCTTGAACTTGTCATGCCTCAGAACACTGCATGACCATGAGAGGACACAGACTCCATAGCAGTAACAGACTTCTCTGTCACGGTACTGAGCTGAACAACTCCTACCTAGTTAACTACACTCACCAACAAACACAATATCAGCTATTTAACTCCGCTAAGACTGAAACTTTTACACTAATCTTTTATTGTAATACTCATTTTAGTCATTATAGCAAATTGCACGGTCACGTGACTCTGAACTGAAACAACACAGGTCCTATAACAAACGCTCTGCAGCTCTATGTATGTATGTGACTGCGATGGGAGGCAAGGAAATACCGGTGGGCTTTGGCTCTAAAAATAGTGGCAGCGGACACGAAGCCAAATAAATTAAATAAAGGCATTACACCACAATCACACTGATAACCCATGCAAGTTTTTTTTCGGCAACATGCCAAATATTGCTAACTATTCCACTTTGTGAACGCTAGTAGAGTAAATCAGCAAGCATGTTAGGATTGTAGAAAACCAAAACAAAACCACACCATAGCAGAGGACCTACTTATAAGACTATTATTACAATTTTAGAGACAAACAATATTATTTAAAGTTCCGGCATCTAGGGCGAATGTTTGCTTGTTCCTAACACAAAATGATTGGGAAGCACTGCACTACTGTTTGGGGTCACATTTTTTTAAACAGAGAGGAGTAAAGAAAGATGGTGTTCTTCCAAATTATCTTTCTGGTGTAAAAGCAAATGAGCAGCTACAGTATGTTGTTTTGCACAGCTAAAGACTATATAAAACACCTTTCTGTCTTCCCCAAAACAGTCAAACACCTGAGCGTTATTGTAACTGACAGGAACATAGACAGAAAAAGTGCTTCCCCATGAAGCGACATATTACCTGGTCTTACAACAGCTGTGCAGAATGGCATGAGAACAGGTTAAGTGCTCAGGTTTTAATTACAGGGCCCTTTTTAACACTGCATATTAGAGGTTGGCTTGCTGTGGTGGTTAGATGAGTATTAGAGGACATTTCAATGCACCAATACAATCCCTGCGGACAGAGCCTTTTCAATGCAGCGATATTTTGTTCCAAAAATATGAACCCACACAAAGCAGACCTGTAGAAATATTCACCAAGAATGGAAGCCTTGTGACACTCTGCTTCGTGTTCAACGGGTTTCTACATCACTTACCAATAGTACGACTCGGCATCGAGGACAGAATCTTTAGTGTGGCTGAAGACCAACGTTCACCAGCAACAGAGTCCATCTGTATTACATCATCATGTCTTCCCTCTTCCAATCGCTCCTGCCTCCTTCTACCATAGCCGTGTCCAGGGCCGGACAAATAGGGCACATTGTCTGTAGGGGAGGGGGAAAAAAAGGAAAACCAAGTGTCAGTCCAGGGAAATACAAATTCCCATATGAACACTTGTAAAGTTGCTCAATGAAGTTCTAACATCAAAGTTTAAACTGCAGTCAAAGAAAGAAATACCTTGACCCTCCTCATCCAGTTCTCTCTGTAGTTCCTGCAGCTCAAAAGCATCAAGTCCTCCATTCTGACTCTGCTCTGCTATCAGCTGGTTGAATGAGTCATGAACACCTTCCTCATCAACTGGACTCCTAGATGAAAGGACACATGAACATGATCATGGATGCTATAGATAAAGGGTCACAAAAGCAGGCTGGACTGTCTCAAAGACACTCCTCAGAACAGATCTAGAGCGTTCTGTAACAGCTACAGATAAAAAACACAATGACCCTTTGACTCAGTGTTTCCTCAGGACTACAAGAGTAAAGGAAAACTCTCTCCCTTACATAGAGACCAAAAACCCACTTCCTGTGCTATCTAGATGCACAAACTCAGTGAACTGGTCTGGCTGTTCCTGCTTTAAAGATCCAGAACAGGAGAAAATACTACAAGTTCAGTTTGTTTTAACTGTACATTTACACAGATAACACAGAAACAGACAAACTGAAGCAAAGTGATGATGATTTCTTTCAGTTTTTCCCTTCTGGGGTAGCCACAGCTAATCCGCTACAGCCACAGCTACGTCCGATGCCCTTCCTGACACAACCCACTGGATGCTCATCCTGGGAATGGAACCCTGGCCCCCAATGCACCAATGGGTCGGTGCCATCCCAACTGAGCTATCCAGGCGGATAAGACAAACTGAAGCAAAGTAAGTCTGCGATATCGAAAAAGGCCTGTTCATGCAATTGTTTTATTTCAATTATTTGAGCCGATGCAAATACCGATGCATGGTTGTTGTACATGGTAGACAGCTGTCATTGATGTCATATTTGTGTCACTATTTCTGTCATCTAGGACATGGCTGGCAATTGTACAATGTAATTTTACTGAGCCGCCTCCCTCAACTACAGTTTCTGTTCATCAAAAAGGCACATAATCTTACTAGTATTACCAAAGAAGAAATTACTTGTATTACCAGAGAAATAAAATTTTCCTTACATCTTCACAGAGAACAAACAATGTATGTGTAATATTGAAAAATTGTAATGATGACTGTGGTAAAGAAATGACAAAATTCCAAATGACGTTAATGGAAGCTGGATGTTTGACAGCTTTCAGCTTAAATCTAATGACGTGACTGTGTTAGTTTCAAAATGACAACATACACTGTCATGAAGACATACTGCAACACCACACGTTATTGTGGAAGTAGGTCATGTGGTTAAAACACGCATAAAAACTAGGAAACACTGCGCAGTGAAATCTACCTTCCTGTTCCAGATATGGAAGTGATCAAAGAGTTAAGTTAAGCCTGTCATCGTTGCTCCTGAATTTGCTTCTCCTTTGTTTGTATCACGGCTCTGTTGTACACAAGTCTCGGTTAAACTGACAGCTTTAATTACCAAACCAGTCTGGCACAGTAAATACTGACTGAATTAATGTGGACACTTACTCCAGTCCAGCTTCCATTAACGGGTACTGCAGGTCAAAGTTAACAATCCGAGCCATTTTTCTTCTCTGTTGAGTCTGGGCTTCAGTGTGTTCGTCGACCAGTTTCGGAAGGATCACACCCTCACCTGCTCAGACCTGCACTCCACTCCCACCATGGTGTTTATTACCCAGGTCTGAGAGAAGAGAGGAGGAGAAAATAGAAAAGGGCGGAGCCTGGAATGAGTCAAAGGTATGAGAAGGAATTCCAGCACACTTCCTGTGAATTAAGACACACTTGTTCATACTCGTCTTGTCCATATGTAAGCTTGCAGCTGGAGGTTGAATTTTAAAGTGAATCAGACTACGATGTACAGAAATGGTTTTCTTCCTGCCCAAAATGAGGCTTGGGCAAAACTATCCTGATCACTTTGCCAGATTTACTGTATGAACTATGCACTGTACCTTCAACTGGCAAGAAAATGTCAAATAACACACAAAAATATGGCAGCTAGTTTTGAAAGTATGGCTCACGTCAGAAAGCATACAGGAATAGGACATATGGCAGAACCATTAGCTTGGCAATGGTGAATAAAATTGAAATTCCCATTTCTACAAAAAAAAAAAACGTTTGGTTTCCACAAGGTACAAAATGGTCTCTTTTGCACCTTTTTAGCAGCACCTTAGATAGCGCACAGTGATGACTGCAGTTAAGCTTTGGTACAACTTCAACAAAACTGTCTTTCACTAAATACACCCAACAGAGTTTATCAAGAGCTGGAGATGGTGTGAAAATTTACAGAGGCGGACACTTCTACCCCAAAAACCCAAAAAACTATATTCTATATTCTTTAAGAATAACTGGGTTATATGACCAAAATATCACTGTGATAAAATTGATATGATAAAATTGAAAAAGCAACAACTGCAATATTTGTGCTTTAGTGACATAACCAAAAATGATCATGATGACAGAATTATCACAATATTAAGCACTATTATTTTAGATTATATTAGATATACCTTTATTTGTCCCACTGAATGATGAATATGCTGAAATCACACTGTCATGAGGGACGGAGTCATGAGAGCTCCATTGTGGCCCAGCTTGTGACGAATACTGTGGTCAGAGTCAGATGGCGTATTGTCACTCAACAAATTAATATTCATGGACAGACACAGAATGATGCATTGTCAGAGTTCAGCTGGACTGTGTCAGAATGAAGTTTTAAAGAGAACACGTCTGATTCCTTGTGCTAGAGTGCATTTTAAATCGCAAACTAACAGTGTGTAGTGACTGTTTTAACTTTCCGCAAAAGGCCGACAGAGGACATGCCGTGCTCTTTTACCACCAAAATAAGCCTGTAATTACAAAAGACATAAAAAAAGAAAAATACCGGAGAATTTGACATTTAAGAAAATTAAATCCAGATAGTCATTAGTGGCCCATGAAACTTCTTTCACAGACGGATTTAATTATCCATTTCTGAGGTGAAATTGCAGCTGAATAAAACACACAACCAACAACTCTAAATTGTCTAATAAATGTCCACATTGCATAGGCCTGATGGAACAGATCATCTGAAAATGTCTGTGGGCTTTAAACTGGATTCATCTTAGTTTTGTAACAAGACAAAGCTCATCAAGGTGAATGAATTAATACAGACATGTTTTTGATATACAAGACTCCTGTTCTTTTAGAAACAGTGAACAACAAAATAATATCACTGTCCTTTTGAAAGTACGCTAAAAGACTTAATCGAGATTCTCTTGACCTTCATTGGCTGTCTACTGATCAAATCCAACAGAAGCAATCAACATATAAATAAGGGCGCAAAACACCTTTATCATCAATATTATTAATCAAGTTGTATAATTCATAGTAACAATAACAGGCATATAGACCATTAAAAATCATTTCCTGTTTGCATTCTCTCTCATCAGAGAAACCCTAGTGCCTTTTTGTGACCTGTTTCCCATTGAAAAACAAAAATTGCATCTGATCTATACATTTCCACATAGATCAGGTGGTTAAGATCACATTATTATCCTTTAAGTCAGGGGTGTCAAATTCATTTCACTTCAGGGGCCACATTCAGAAAAATCTGATCTGAAGTGGGCCAAACCAGTAAAATAATAATATAAAAAATGTCAACTCCAAACTTTTCTCTATGTTTCAGAATGAAAAAAGTAAAATTGCATGATGAAAATGTTTACATCTAAAAACTGTCCTTTAAAGCAAAGTGAATGAACACCAACAAACTGAAAAGATAAGTCTAATTTTAACAATTTTATGCTTTGGTTTATCATTTACTGACAAATAACATTTAGTAAGATGCAGAATATTGTTATAATTGCACTTCTCTTCAGTCATTTGGGGTTGTTCATATTTGTTCAGGTTATTTACATTTTTTGCAAAATTATACTTTGTTTTACTGTAAATAGATAAAAACATTGAGTTGTGAGCACTTATAGGTTATTATGGTATGTATTTTAATGGTCTGACCCACCTGAGATTGAATTGGTCTGAGTGTGGAACCTGAAATAAAATTATTATTAATATCTTCAGGGTGATTTTAGCATTGCGCAGACTCATCTCAAGGGCCAGACTGGACCCGTTGGCGGGCCAGGTTTGGCCCCCAGGCAACATGTTTGACACCTGTGCTATAAGTGAAGGTAGGAAATTATACCACAGTAGATTAGCAGATATAAGTAAAAGTCCTTCAAACTACTGTATTTTCCACACTATAAGGTACACTTAAAAGCGTGTCATTTTTATCAAAAAAATATGCTGCGTCTTATAACCCGGTATGCCTTATGTGTGCACTGACATGCACACATATGTCTGCAAAAATATTGTGTGATTTTAGTCAGTACTACGCGTCACTGACTGTCGGACCATTTCCCGCCGATGGGAAAATGGTTCAGGAAGCGCCAACAGTGATTCAAAAGACAGCAATCAGACACAGGTTTTTACGTGGCATCCACCAGACGCCTGCAGACCGGACCCCTACAGACCAGACCCGTGGGAAGAAGGCTTAGCCTCTGATCGTTTTCTGATTTAAAATCTCCTCGTTGGATGGGTCTGAGATTGATTTTATTGATGCTTATAAATACCTTGGTATCTGGCTTGACAGTAAGTTAACTTTTGAAATCTCACAACAACGTTGTTATTACAAAAGTCAAATCCCGCCTTGGTTTCCTCTTCTGCAATAAATCCTCCATTACTCATTCTGCAAAACAACTTCTGGTTAAAATGTCAATTCTTCCCATAATAGACTATTGTGAGGTTGTCTACCGGTGCGCCTCCTCCGCAAACTGGACGTTATTTATGATGCTGCCTTTCGTTTCATAACTGGGGATCCTTTCACAACTCATCACTACTTCCTGTATTCCCTGTTAATCTTGACCTCACTCCATTCCCGCAGACAAATGCACTGGCTTTTTCTCATTTACAAAACAATCATTGGCAAGACCCTTCCCTACCTAAGCCCTTACCACCTTCGGCCAAACTTCCTTTCAATTTTCAGCTGCCAATGACTGAAATCACCTCCAACAAACCTTGAAAGTCTCTGTGTTAATTTCCCTCTCCACCTTCAAAACTGCAATACAGTCACGAATCAAACACCACTGCACCTGCCCCTAGTAATACACACATACACAACACTGCACCTGCTCCTAGTCATTATCGGATACATCAAATCCATTTAATTTCTAAATACATTACTTTTTATGTCTCTACATTGTTTTATCTGTTTCATTTACTTGTGTTACTGTGATTCTTAATGTTACTCATCTCATTTAATTGTATTAGCTTTTATGTACCAGCTTTGACGTATAAGCTTTTATGTTCTTATGTTTGTGTACGTGTATGTGCTGCTTCTTCGCCAGGTCGTCACTGTAAATGAGAACCAGTTCTCAGTGGACTTACCTGGAAAAATAAAGGTTCAATAAAATAAATAAATCTGCTTACACTCCATCACACTCATGTGACATACTTTCAAATTTCACTATAGTTACAGTGACATACAACTGTCAAAACTCCTCCTTCAACTCCTAACTATAACTACCAGGCATCAATGTTACTTCACAAGTACAGATGGACTATTTTGTTATACAACATGTAAAGAAGCACAGCCGCATACTTGAATCATAACACACATTAATGTCATATGCATTAAGCACAACAGAGGGCCAAAGTCACTGGGTGGAGGTTTTTGTCCTCCACATACATGATGACAATCAGCTGCAGGCATGAATCAGTGTACTCTGATTGTTAGCAGCACTCTGATGACATGACGGAGTGGCTCCAAAATGTCATTCTACCCCCACCAACCTTAATCCCCCCTTGGAGCTCTATTACAATCGTTCACTGCACACATCTGATCTTTTTTTCTCTTACACATTTGTGTCATCAAGTGAAATTTGCAGGATCGTGTTGCACAAGTTTCCATTTTATACTGCAGATTCCTCTTTTCTGTGCAACTCTCTAAGGGTATGGAAACAAACACTATGACTTCACATATTTCACAGCAATATATATATATAAAGCATAGTTCTCTTAGTTTAACAATGAATGTTGTATTTTTTTTTACATTCACATGCTATTACTATTACTGAAGCCTGTAAGTCTCCTGGGCCAGGGCAGGATATTTAGGGGTTGGAATAAACTATCAATAAAACTTTAGAGGGGTCAGAGTGGAATTGTCCTCGTTCCAAATAAAATATGCTGAGTTCATTAACATTCTTCTCTTTAAAAAAAGGAAATGATGATAGTACTGCAATGGAAACAATAGACCAGCAAATGGAAATAAATCCAAAGTGAAAAGACAACACCCTGAATAGAAAACACAGGTCAGTGGAAAACAATGCAGACAATGACAGAGGACAGTTTTTCAGAGAATGCATGGGGAAGAGGAATGGGAGTGCCCATGCTGACAGCTTTGAACAACTGTAGCGCAATCAGTTCCCACAGAGCTGAGAAAAACTAACAAAGGGAGCGCAGACAGGGGAAAAACTACAGTGCCCAGAGCGTTGCAATGGCCTTATGTTTTGAGTTACCTAGACACCATGCAGTTTATCACAAAGCGTAAGAATGGTTAGTGAAGCATGGCAAACAGTAACAAACACCAGACTGAGGTCTGAAGAAAACAAAGAAAATGTACATGTCAGGACATTAGGGCGTTTCTTTGTATAACATAAGTAGGCATCATAAACACAAACGCAGTTTTACTGTCCCCGTCTTCAATCAGGAAAAAAAAAGACTCAAAATTATAGGTTTACTTTTGGCTACATCACATGAACTGAAAACGTCAGCACCTCTGATAACAAATGTAAAACAGAGCACATCCATCCAACCGGCTTTCCATCTATCCTCCCGGCAACTGTTACGTTTTATCTCCGGCAGGATTTGTGAGAAACATTAAATTAATACATAGCTGAAGACAGTATCAGTGTGTGTCTTTGTATATGCAAAGGACACAATAGGAAAACGGGAGTCTACACAGTACACACAACACTGCCGTTGCACAATAGGCCACACAATTTCATTCACTTAAAAGTTGTGAATCTGTACCTTTTCATTCGGGCTTTTCAACAGAACAAGCGCCAAATTAAGACCCACGCAGGAAAAACTTTAATTGTGCGCATAAACTAAAAAAAACCCTCCTTTTCAGTTGGTGTCTATTGTCGATTAATCAAGTTGAGCGACGACCAAACAACTGGCACCGGAGTTTGTCAACCTCGCTGTGCGTTTTATACAGTTGGCAAACTGTTACAGCAGAGGTGATAACAAATGTGAAAGCTCATAAAACAAAGGGCTGAACAAAGAAAGAGAAACGAAATATAAAAAAACCGAGAAGATATATGGGTAAAGTCGAAACTCACCGGTCAGACAACTTAACAAACCCGTGCAGTTCGTGCATGTCAGTCAAAATACATTGCACGCGCAACCGAAGAGCAGAGGCTGAACCATTTCTGAAAGAGGGGGATTTCATTTTTAATGTTTCTATGTACAAATGTAAACCCGACACCTACATCTTCAATCAAATTATACCTTTAAATATATATTTTAGAAATTGTTCTGTATTTTATGAGTTCCTGAACGTGTTTGTCGGCAAGACTTTCTAAGTCTAAATGCATATGACCCCCCCGTAGACCTCCGTGTGTTGGTCGTGACCAGCTGAGAATCGAGGTAAGACCTCTACCGGTGTTTGTCTGCCTCTAATGACACAATACAATGTACATGCAGTACAATACAGTACTACGTAGTGTTTTTGTTTCTTAATCTTCAATGTTTGGTTATTTGAGACAAACAAATAGACGAAAAATCCTAATTTACAGAGAAAAGAAAGAAGTGAAACTGGATTTAATACACAACATAGAGTAATGACTTAATTATTAGGATTCAAAGGGTACATAACGTGGAACATGAAAAGGTAAACTAGAAATTATTATTCAAGAGGTCTGTCTTTTGTTATGTGCTCTCCTCTCCCCTTCTTTTGACTCATAGCCACACCTGTCCACACCTTCGAAACCACTGAAGTCTCCTGTGTGAAGCTGACCAAATTGTGACCTGGTGTTACAAATCATTCAGATCGGATGAAGTCTTCAGGCAGTTATCCTATGTGAGGGGGGCAAAAGGTTGTGCCACCATACTAATATCTGTTGCATGTTGGCAATAGGATGAAGTGATCTCAGCTATCGTTCTGAGATGGCACAAGTGAGACACTGCCCATGTTTTACAAGTCGGTTAAAGCCAATGTTGTCTTCTATGCCGCTGTCTGGTGGGGAAGTCGCATCAAACAAATGGACATAAAAGGCCTGGACAAACTGGTGAAAAAAAAAAAGTTTTGGTTTTTTTTTTTTTTTTGGGGTGAGAAGTTGGATTCACTGGGAGCTATGGTGAAGACATGCCCACAAAATTAGGTGGAGAACATCTTGGAATATCTAGAATATCATTTACTTCTTATTCTGGTAAGAGTACAGTGAAAGACTAACTCCATTACGATGCAAGACTGAGAGGTATGAATTAAATGTTCCTAATCATGGCAATTACAAAAACATATATACCTTATCATGTATGTTTTTTTGTGTTGATAAAGAAACTTTTACAATTCTGTGCTACTGTCTAATCTAATAAAAGAACGGAAACAAATTTGGTGCTACACAACTTACCCAACCATCCCAGAAAGTTGCCTAAGATGTTATTGCTTCTATGCCTGTGAAAAAATACACGTACCAGTCTTCAATAGACAGAGAGACACCACCTATAAGATAATTACATGTACATTCATACAACTGCACACAAACTTTTAAATCAAAGCTGTGTTTTACTAAATTTATTGGAGATAACATTATAACATGATACAGAAACAGGAACATGTGATACATATTATCTTTGTTGCTGATCTATTTATAAAGCCACAGTGAATTGTCACATTTAAAAGTCAATTTAAAGGAAAAAAAAATGGGTAACACTGGCTGTGCTATATTACATTTTTGAAAGTCCAAGTTGAGTTCAAGAAGCGCTCATGTTTCGTTGTAAATTATACTGAATGTAAATGTCTTTGTGGCCAGTAAATATGGGTGGCTTCAGCTTTTGTACTAGGTGATCTCATTATATTCAAATCTCAGACACAAACATCATGTCAATCATATCCCATTAACCAGTCCAGCTATAACCTAAAAAAGAAAAGAAAAATAACGAGTAAAATATTAAATTAGAATTACGACATGTTGAATGGAAGAATTAATCTCAGAATTAACTCTTATATTTATTTTATTTTAGATTTGTCTCATATATGATGATTTCTTTCGGCTTTTTCCCTTCTGGGGTCAACACAACAAATCTGATTCGCTGTGGTGATTTGGCAGGAGATTTTAAGTCGGATGCCCTTGCTGACACAACCCACTGGGTGCTCACCCCAGAAATCGAACCCGGGTCCCCTATATGCACCAGCCCGATGCCTTACCAACTGAGCTATCTATAAAAGAGTTACTTACTTACTGTAGCTTCCACATGTTCAAAATGCCTTGGCTGTTAAATCTTTATTGGTCCAAGTCTGTAGATTCTCTTGTATATTGTGAAATGGTTTGTAATATTTTCAGCCATTTAAACAACGGCTGCATCAACATCCTGTCATGTGATTTCCTGTGAGATGTCAAATCTATCTGCAGTCAGTGAGTTAGTTTGTGTGTGAACAGAACTAACATCTGCTCCACCTGTCAGACAGTGAACCATACCCACAGGACTTACAGAGTAACGCTAACTCCAGATCAGCCACTCGGAGGACTTTTGGTATGTGACGCTGCTTTGAGAAGGAGGATGTTTCTTTTCTAATGCAAATTGCAGAAGTAACTTTTTCATAGCTTGATGTTTCAATTTATGGCAACATCGTTTCTCATAACTTGAGGCAACATTTGAACGTTAAGTGAACAACATGGAGGACCACAACAGTGTCAACTTCTTGAGACTTCTGTCAGGTAAAAAAAATGAAAAGAAATGGTTGTGTGGCTTAGTAATCTCAATGTATTTATGAGTGTGACATGCATTCAGTTGATGATCTCATAGCAAGAAACTGTTTAAAAATGTGTGTTGAGCAAGAGGTTTAAAATTAAACTTAAGTTCAATGAAATGAAATTAGATAAATTTCTATTGCACAACCACCTATTTGAATAACATTCAACACATTTCAATTTGATTATGGTTAAACATGATTCAATACATAATTCAATGATTCAATGAAATCACATCATGAGTGCTGTGGACCATACAGGACACAT
>JAPTHA010000001.1:14059473-14077514 GCA_029814585.1 Gymnapogon annona
ACTTCTTGACCGTGTACACTCGACCTCCATCCACGATGCGAGGAGGAAGAGGGGGCTGGGAGGGTGGGACCAGGGAGCTCTCAGAACTTGGTTTTAGCTTGGATACATGAAACGTAGGGTGAGCTTTGAGGGTTCTAGGTAACTTTAGTTTTACCGCTACTGGATTGATTATCTTGCTTATGGGAAAGGGGCCAACGAATCTAGGAGCCAATTTACGATTAACTCCAGGAACTGGATGGCAATTTTTTCAGAGGAATGAATCTTACCATTTTGAAGAAACGGTCTACCACAGTTAGGACTGCAGTGTTACCCTTAGATGCTGGTAACCCGGTAACGAAGTCAATGGAGATGTGCGACCAGTGACGACCAGGGACAGGAAGAGGCTGAAGGAGACCCGCCCACTTAGTGTTGGAGGTCTTGGAGCGGGCGCAGACCGGATACGCTGCCACATAATTTTGGACATCCGACTTGAGACTAGACCACCAGAATCTCCTCCCGAGAAACAAAATAGTACGATTAACCCTGGGATGACATGTCATTTTCGCTGTATGTGACCAATGTATTTCCTTTACAGTGACCCTTGAGGACCTTGTTCCGGGATTACCTGGTCAAGATTTGCCTTTTCTACTTCCTCTTCCAACTCCCACCGGACGGCACCCAGCACGTCACCGATCCGTGAGGAAGGATCAGTTCTGGACATTTGGGCTTGGGATCCAGATCAAATAGACGGGACAGAGCATCAGGTTTAGCATTTTCTTTGCCTGACCGGTATGAGAGGTTGAAGCGGAAACGACCAAAGAACAGTGACCATCTAGCTTGGCGTGAATTGAGGCGCTTAGCATCCCTTAAATACTCCAAGTTCTTATGGTCAGTCCAAACTATGAAGGGATGCTGAGCGCCCTCTAGCCAATGCCTCCACTCTTCCAACGCGACTTTTACCGCTAACAATTCTCGGTTCCCAACATCATAATTTCGCTCGGTGGATGACAACTTCTTAGATGAGGCACAAGGATGCACCTTGTCGTCATCTGCCGACCTTTGTGACAGCACGGCCCCTTTCCCCTCATTGGAGGCGTCGACCTCCACAACGAACTGACGGGTAGGATCGGGCACACAGAGGATAGGAGCCGTGGTAAACAAATGTTTCAAGTGGTTAAAGGCCTGATTCCATAAGGAACCTGTGAGGATGTTAATGAGTGTAGCGGAGATGCCACAGCACTGTAGTTACAGATAAATCGGTGGTAAAAGTTAGCAAAGCCCAGAAATTGCTGTAACTTTTTCCTAGTATCCGGAACTGGCCATTCAGTCACCGCACTCACTTTTTCCGGATCCATCCGAATGCCTCCTTGGGTTATGATCAAACCCAGGAAAGAGACAGATGTGGCATGGAATTTTGTGTTCAAGGAGTTTGTGTTTGTGTTCAAGGGGTCTAGACAGGACTGCATGTGCATGTTTCTTGTGACTTTCTTCATCTGGGGAGTAAATAAGAATGTCATCAAGGTATACGAAAACAAACTTGTTAACAAATTCTCTCAATACATCATTAACTAGACGTTGAAATACTGCTGGGGCATTACACAGACCAAAAGGCATGACCAAATACTCGTAATGTCCACTAGGGGTGTTGAAGGCGGTCTTCCACTCATCTCCCTCCCTGATTCGAACCAGGTGGCAGGCATTTCTTAAGTCCAGCCTGGTGAAGACCAGGGCTGACTGGAGCTGGTCGAAAGCCGAGTTCATCAAAGGGAGCGGATATCAATCCTTGACAGTGATGTTATTGAGTGGGGAAAAGTCTATGCATGGGCGCAGGGACCCATCCTTCTTCCCGACGAAAAAGAACCCTGCTCCCAAGGGGGAAGAGGAGGGTCGAATTAGTTCCGCTTGGAGGGACTCTGTGATATAAGTGTCCGTGGACTCTTGTTCAGGGGAAAAGTCTATGCATGGGCGCAGGGACCCATCCTTCTTCCCGACGAAAAAGAACCCTGCTCCCAAGGGGGAAGAGGAGGGTCGAATTAGTTCCGCTTGGAGGGACTCTGTGATATAAGTGTCCGTGGACTCTTGTTCAGGTGCAGAGATGGCATAAAGGCAACCCTTGGGCAAGGTTGCACCTGGAACCAGCTCAATGGCGCAGTCGTATTCTCGGTGTGGAGGTAACGAGGATGCCTTAGCCTTACTGAACACCCAGGCCAGGTCATGGTAGCACTCTGGCACCCCCTGCAGGTCAATGCTATCCGGGACCACCGGAGTGGTGGCACAGCCGACGTCATGCAGTCCCCAGCTCATGACTCCCCCAGTGAGCCAGTTGATAGTGGGATTGTTAGAGCATAGCCAGGGGAATCCCAAAATGCAGGTGAGTGCGGATGCGTTAAACAAACAGAACTCAATTCTTTCATCATGGCCCTGAAAACGGGTCTGGACGGGCACAGTCTTATGTGTAATTTCAAACAAGTCGGTATTATTCACAGCACGAGCCTTCAGTTGTGGAAAAACAGGAACACAGGGTATCATAGCTTTTAGCCATGGACCAGGACAGGTAGTTCATATCTGCCCCAGAGTCTATGAAGGCCGGACACTGTTCTATTCTAGACTTGGTTATTAACTCAATGTTCATCATCTTACGGGGATGAAGAGAAAAGTGTTCAGTACTTACAGCGGTCTTTCCTGAAAGCGATGAATCTGGGCGCTTCACTGGACACTTTACAGCCATGTGACCTTTCTCACCGCAGTACAAACATCTACCTTTCACAAGGCGGCGATGACGCTCGCTGGGGGTGAGCTTGGTGCGTCCCAGTTCCATAGGCTGGACCTCAGAGGCGGACGTAGTCTCTGGAACAGGTTCCCGCACCCGGTAGTTCCCGTAGCGCCTCTGCTGACGTACCGGTGAACTGCTCTGGCGCTGCCGCTGCTGACGTCGATCCTGAAGCCTCTGATCGATTGTCAAGAAATTATACACAAACAGTGTATGATTCAATACAGTTGCTTTAACCTACCCAACCTCCAACCTGATTGTGGATTAGATCACCTAGGTCAGAAAAAGCAGCCTGACACACAGTCAGCTTTTTACGTGCACGGGAGAGAGACACGGCGCTTGCTACAGCTCGTCCCGTACCAGCCCTTAGACACGGCGCTTGCTACAGCTCGTCCCGTGCCAGCAACTTGCTGGGTGCTGGGACATTTCTTTCGCAGAACCATGTCTCTCTCCTGCTTTTTATTAACCTTAATCACATGTAACAAAAGATTCCCGCCTCACAGGACGCTCACATGAATATTCACATTGAAACAAAGACATCACGTTTTCATTGCAAGACGGCGTCTGAACCTTCTTACTCAAAGTGAGAAAAAACAACCCCATATATGGTACATCATCTCATTCTCTCAGTGGCAACAGTCATTACCTCGACCTTCACCTCGGCTGCTGCATCAGTCTCCCATCCCATATCTTATCATGCACATTCCTTTCCAGTACCTTCTACTGCATTCACACAAACGCACAGTATCATTTGAGTCACATTTTATCAAAAGACTAAACTTCTAGTTTCTTTAATCACACAGCAAAGCAGTATAACATTTTTAATAAAACAAAACAATGATTAATCAAGGATTTATCTTAACATCGATCCTCACCGCCAATGCGATGATGTCATCCAGAGAGGACGGGATATCCAGTGGTGCCAACTGGTCTTTCATGCTGTCGTCTAACCCCTCCAAAAATGCATCAATCAATGCGGGCTCGTTCCAGCCACTTTCGGCACTTAGCGAACGAAAATCGACAGCAAAGTCTAATACAGACCATCTGCCTTAACTGAGTCGCTTCAGAGCACGAGCCGCCTCACGTCCCGGAGGCGCGTGATTAAAGATTTTCTTCAGGGTGCGCGTGAATGTGGCTGGAGTCTCACACACTTCGCTGCCTCTACTCCACTCCGATGTGGCCCAGGCTGCTGCTCTTCCCGTTAAGTGGGATATCATGAAGGCCACTTTGGATCGTGGAGTAGGGAAAGAGGCTGAGTTGAGTTCAAAATGTAACTCGCACTGCGCCACAAACGCACCACAGTTTGGCTCATCTCTGGAGAAGCGTTCTGGCGCCGCCAGACGCACAGGACAAGATGCGACTGGAGGATTGTCAGGGACATAGGTAGGAGGGGCAGAGACAGTGGGTTCAGCTGCCGGTGTAGGTGTTTGCACCTGCTGCAAAATGTTCTGCAGCTGCTGACCCAGCTGGTCCAGATGAGTGGCAAGAGCGATGTCACTGGCGTTCTGACGTTGCGTCATGTTCTGCATCATCTGACCTACCTGCTCTTGCTGCCGCCTCATCACCCCTCCCTGGGCAAGCAATTCATGGGCTAAATTCTCTGATTCCACTGAGTCTGTCATGGCTGGATTGTAATGTTACGTGTCAGTCAGAAACAGAAGACTCAGAAGCAGAAATACTGGATTTCAAAATAAAAAGGTTTATTTTTGTGTTCTCCAGGAACTTACAATACTTAATGTTATCAATAGTCTTAAACTAGATTTGAAACAGAAAACACCGTCAAAAACACGGGATTAATATTATTATATAACGCAAAAACCCACGACGGGAAACTCAAAATATAAAAAGGAAAATGAAAATCACTCTTGCGAGGAAAAAACGAGAATATAACTTGACAAACAAAAAGTGCTCTTAGAGGATTAATCTAATAAATCGAAACCAAGACCAATTTTCAAACACAGGACTAGAAATACAATACTCGAATTTAAGTCTAACAATCTTACTCAGGGGGACAGGATTCAGGACAGGAACAGCGAGATGACGAGGTAGATCTGAGGACACATACACACGACAATCCAGCGACAAGGGAGCGTGAACGCAGACTATTTATACACAGGGGAAAAGGCAGGTGGAAACACTCAGGGAGTGATCAGGACGAGACACAGGTGTGGGAATCGCCTCGCCCCCGGCGGACCTCGCCTAGGTGCAGGCAGACTTTGCCCGGCTCCGGCGGTCCTCGCTCCGGCCTCGAGCGCAGTTGCCTCGCCCCAGCGGACCGCAACGCGGCCCCGGCAGTCCTCGCCTGCACCTACGGGAGTCCTCGCCCTGGCCCACGAGAGTCCTCGCCCCCGCCCATGAGTCCTCACCTTGGCCCCGGAGCTCCTCGTCCCGGCCTCGGGGTGCGCATGCCTTGGCCCCGGAGTTCTTCGGCCTCAGCCCCTCGCCTGCACCTCCCCCTCCCACGCTGCCCTCCTCTACGCACACAGGTGGAGCCGCGCGGTTGTTCCTCCCTGACTGTGGGTGAATTCTGGGGGGGCTTGTGTGGTGACTATTGGGGGAACATAATTCACCCCAGAACTATGGGTGGGTTATCGGTTCCCACCCAGACAGTAGAGGGTAGGAACCGGGGGCTTATATAGACACGTTCAGTCGAGGTGATGCTCTATTGTGAGCATGAGGGCTTGTACCGGGCTGGCCAATAAAACTTCTTCTGCCTAATACTCCGCCTCCGTTTCCATACCTCCGGCACCACATAGGTTAACATAATTTGTACATGAAAACATTTAATCTAACCAGTTCCTTTGTAATGGGTTGAAAGCAATGAGACTACAATTCATACTATTAGAAAAGACCATCCATCCATTTTCCACCGCTTATCCGGGACCGGGTCACGGGGGCAGCAGTCTAAGCAGGGATGCCCAGACCTCCCTCTCCCCAGACACTTCCTCCCCACAGCATTCACAAGCCAGCCAAGAGCCATAGTCCTTCCAGTGTGTCCTGGGTCTGCCCCGGGGCCTCCTCCCGGAGGGACATTCCCAGAACACCTCCCTTGGGAGGCGTCCTGGGGGCATCCGAAACAGATGCCCAAGCCACCTCAGCTGACTCCTTTCGATGTGGAGGAGCAGCGGCTCTACTCTGAGCTCCTCCCTTGTAACCAAACTCCTCACCCTATCTTTAAGGGTGCGCCCGGCCACCCTGCAGAGGAAACTCATTTCAGCCGCTTGTATCCGGGATCTTGTCCTTTCAGTCATGACCCAAAGTTCATGACCATAGGTGATGGTAGGAACGTAGATCGACCTGTAAACTGAGAGCCTCGCCTTTAGGTTCAGTTCCCTCTTCACTACGTTGGAACAATACAGCGACCGCATCACAGCAGACAACAACATTTATTAAACACAAGGAGAAAGGCACAAATTCAAACAGACATAAAACACAAAACCCAGTACATAGTGACAACAAATAGTCCGGGATATGGAGAGATGAAACAACTGATTATCCAAGGCCACGTTACCACGGCCACCAGTCTTAAATTGACCTCCTAATAAGCAAAGATAGTACAGCCACATGGCACTGAACAGGTATCACTGATAATAATTAGAGGAGTCCTGAGGGAGGGGGAGAGGTCCACGACCACAATATTGTGGTCGTGACAACCTTGTTGTGTTCACAGTCGTTTGCGATCTATCACTTTATATCAGACACCGAACCTTAAAGATTCCAAAAAAGTTTGTGAATTTCAGTGTTTCTTATTTGTAAAATGAATGTTCTTGTTTTATTATTTGTCATAATTGCTCCTGCGGTTGATACATGTGATGTTTTTTGGCATCCTCAGTTGTTACTGGAGGAACAGATGTTTTCCCTGCGCGAGGCTCAGAGGACACTTGGCCAGAGGATTCGTCTCTATCTGCTGAGGCTCATCCTTAATCTGATCGTCCTGTCTCTGTTGGGAGGAGCCTTTTATCTAATTTATTTTGCCACCAGGACATCACAGTTCGAGGGGCAGAAGGTGAAGGTCATGATAATAATAGTGGGATTTGTTTAGTGTTGTTATGTTTGACATTCCACTGATGCCTGTGTTTTTGTCAGAGAGGACACTACTGGTTGCTCAGTCTGTTCCTGCAGTACCTCCCTCCCATCACCATTACCTTTGTCAACCTGTTCCTCCCTCTCGTCTTCCGCAAGATTTCCTCTTTCGAGGATTACTCTTTTACCACGCAGGTCAACACGACACTGGTGAGGTAAATATGATCAACACGTCCACAACCATTTCCACACACAGATGCACACACACATGGTCTCACGCTGTTGTTTCCTCAGGAGTATCTTTTTGAAGCTGGCGTCTTTGGGGATATATTTGTTTTTCCTTTTCACCACAGATCATGAGCCGGTGAGTTGAGAGTTAATGCTAACATTAGTCTACAATAGAGACAATAAGAGACTGAATGTACTAAGTCTAATATTTGAAATCAAGGTGCTGATTACTGTAACTGTAAACCAACACTTAAGTGACATGTTTTCAATGTATGTGACAATGTTTTGTTACATATATATGTGTGTGTGTGTGTGTGTGTGTTTGTGTGTGTGTTTGTGTGCATTTATACCAATAGAATTCTGAATCTTCCACCTGTAAAGTCAATAAAGAAGACCTGAGACAAACATTTCTTTAGAGCAAAACACATTCTCTCATTAATAATGGATTAGATTCCCTTCTAAGGCACTTAATATTAGTGATAAATTATTCATTCACACACTGATTGTGGTGAACTACATTTGTAACTCATGGACGCACGGCTGCCAACATGCACCATACAGCCCCTCTTACACCCATCGTACACCAGTCAGTGACACTGGAGGCAAGATGTATGAAGTGTCTTGCCCAAGGACACAATGACACAGAATTAGGTAAGAGAGGAATCTGAACTGCAAACACTTCAGTTTTTGGACACGCTTTACCTCCTGAGCCACGTATGTTTTGATCCAAAACTGTATCTTAGAAAGAATAGCCAACCACAACCAGCATGTTTGAGGCTTAGTCTGGAGCCATTTTACTCGTTGATCAGTGTTGAATTTTTTAAGGTGATCTTAAAACACCAGTGGCCCACGAAGTTATACAGATTTTCCTAAGAATAGCATCATTTTCAAGTTGCTTTAGAGTTAAATCAATTTTGAAATGTTACACAGCCCATTATAAAAGGACAACATATACATATACTTATGTACTTATATACTGATATACTCCACCCAAAAAAGTTGAAGGTTTAACAAATCCAAATGGAGATTCAAGTCAATACTGACTTGATGTGCAGACACTGTTAACTAACTGTTGTTATTTGTGTGTGTGTTTCAATACTGTGCACACAGTTCCGGAATATTTCTCATTTGTAAAAAAGACAAACTCATAGCCACAAAGCTAAATGCTACCTCAACCTTTTACACTGTACTGTATATCGTGCTGCATACTTGGCTTTAAAGGGCATTAGTCGTGTCGGTGTCAGACCACACCCATGAGTTTGAACTAAGTGTGAAGTTCATTCTGCCAATAAACTATTTACCAACAAACACCAATACAGCAAACAAAGTAACATCAGTGGAGGAGGAACACTGTTTGACTATCAGTATTGAATTTAGAGCCATGTGCAGTGGACAAAACAACCTAAAGGACCTTCTTTGATTTTATTATTGTTGACTGACTCAGTACTTCCTCTACTGCTCACCTACATTCACAGCGACATGTTGACAGGTCATTCTTAATTATTTCAAAGTAGAGATTCTACATGTAGTAGCTCTACACCACACTGTAATGACAGATGACTGGATCCAGCATTACTTTTTATCATTCATATTTATGTAACAGGAGTATCTGGAGATTTCCAGATGGAACTACACCACTGGTCTCACCTCACTGATCTAGATCTGTCTCTCATAGATTATATCTTGTGCAGCGCAGTTATCAGCAAATGAGTGTTTTCACAAAGATCTTTCCAAATTGGAAACATTTATTGATCTTTACCTGTCTTATTGTCTTTCACAGTGTTGGGAGAATCAGTTTGGTCGAGAGATGTACAAGCTCTGTATCTTCAATTTCCTTGCAACTTGCTACAACACCTTCCTCTTGAGCTACCCCAGGAAGTGGGTTTGCATCAGATCTGCAGCCTCTCTCTGTCTTAGTCATCTCCTCCATCTATGTGGATGGATGAATGTCTTTGATGGCACAGCAGGTTGACTAATACAGGGTACGGAATATTAGCAGCTATGTATTCAGTACTTATTAACTTTCCATCATATGATAGGTTACTCCAAGAGAAGTACCCCTCCTCCTCACTGGCCCAGATGTTGGGGAAACAGCGCTTCTTGATCCCCTTAAATGTCCTGGACCTGGTCTATGGTCAAACTGTGTCCTGGGTGGGAGTGTACTACTGCCCTCTCCTGCCTCTGATAGGAACTGTCACACTGACGGCCACGATCTATGTTAAAAAGGTTGTTCTATTCTATTCTATTCTATTCTGTTCTTTTCTGTTCTATCCTATTCATGTCACTCATTATCCTGTGTGTCGTATGGACTTTAAAGGGTAAATATTACCTCCAAATTATTAATAAAGAATTAACTAAGCACAGATGAACAGTCATGTGCTGGGTAGATGGGAATAATACAAAAGTTATAACACAACACATACAAATAAATAGATCTACGTTGGACGAATGTGTTACCATTAATTATCGATACATTAGTCACTGGGGGAAAAAAACAACTTCTTAACGTCAAGCTTTCAGATGTTGCCTTAAATTTTTCCATGTCAGCATAAAAATTTATTTTTCAGTCACACATTTAGGAACAAAACATATTTCTATTTCTTACCTTTGGCTGAGGAAAACAATATTTTTGTTCTGTGTCCTGACGTTTCATTTAAGAGATGATTTTGATTTATACTGTCATGACATAGCACAGAGGACTTTGTGCCCTCAAATTTCTGTTTGAACATTTAATTTGGTATTTCATCACTCATGTGAGGCTCTTTTTAGTTTACAGTCATGCGGTGCTGTGTGGCTGAGCAGAGGATGTTCCGAGCCAACAGCTCCTCAGTTTTATTCCACTTCATGCTGCTGCTTGGTCTCCTGATGGCTGCTGCATCACTGGCCTACAACTTCTTCAGGTGAGATACTGTAAGGTAAACACAAATACTCGTGTACAAAGAGTATAAAAGTCGAAATTCTGATTCTGCTTTTTAGAGGCAAAGTGTGGGATTTTTGCCTGAAAAATATCCTATTCTCATACTATAATAATCCTTATCAATTATCCTTTGTGACCCTCAATCACACATTATGTTTAGACCTTTCAGTGAACTTAGGATAGACAGAACTCTGCTGATTTCTCTATTTTTTGTCTGGTTGTCCCTTAAGGTTTTCCACATCTTCCTCCTGTGGTCCGTTTGGAGATGGTGCCACGGTGTTTAATGTGACGGGAGTGTGTGTGGACAGTCTGCCGGGTCCTGCTCAGACCATGCTTCGATATCTGTCCTCCGAGGCCTTCGCCCTGCCGCTCCTGCTGGGTGAAATGTAAATAGAAACCCAGATTAATACAACCTCAGAGGAAAGCTAACACCAACTCTGAGTGTTGAGCTTTCTTGTTTTAAGGATATGAATTGTACTCCACATTTGGGTGGTAGCAAGATGAACCTTTGTTTTTCCAAGTGCAACTCGCACTTTGTGCTTTGTTTGACCAATATATTATATGAGGTTTGCAATGGATTTTTGTGCTCAAACCATCTTTAATGGTGAAACATATTCTGTTCCTTCAGTATAATCTTGACCTCTTATGTGTCACGTGGACGAGCCAATAAGAAGGCAATTGAGAGACTGAAAGACATGCTAGTCATGGTAAGTCACACACATGCCACCAAATATGTATGTGTCGACAGATTAGAAGAAGGAAGTTGCAGCTTTAGTCGATGGTTCATTATGTGTCAGTTGTGTGTGTGTCATCCTCTTCTGCTGAATCTATATGTTATGTTGTTTCTGTAAATGTGTGTTGCCCTCACAGAGCAGCTCAGATAAGCGTTTCTTGGTGAAACAGCACGCCACCATGCTCAGAAACCAGAGGAACATACACAGAGTCCGTTCTCCAGACACAGATGAGGACAAGTCCCTCAACCAGCGACCGAAGGACCCCCCTCCAAACTGAGCAGCGTCCTCAGACCGTCTCACTATCTTACTTTTCAACATTTTTGAAACGCAGTTGCTTGGAATGGCAACCGCTAAATATAAAAAGTTAGAAGATAAGATATGGCAGTTATCTGCAAAGATTATTTTTCTATTTTGTGTCTTTTGAAAAAAAAAAAAGAAATTTGCATGTATTTAAAGGACCTTATAAAGTTTGTTGCATGATGAACAGTTTTTTACTTATAAATATGTACATACGAATTTAATATCACTCATCATTTCAAAGTACAAACACAGCGGCTCGTACATTTAGTTGCTCCTGTAAAGTAACATTTTACATTTAATGCTTTGAGGACAATGTTCTTCTTCCCACTCCTTAAAAATAGAACCTGATGAGACTTAACTCACACCTCGTGTTTTATGTTAATATTAATCCCTGTGTGCATGGATCATTACAAATAGAGTGGGGCCTTTTCTATTACTCCCAAACAAGTGTGAAACAAATACCCACTTAGAATGTTAAAACTATCCACTGAAGTTAAAACAACACATCACTTTAATGGTTAACATTGCTCTGAAATATAAACATCTACAAAGCTTTTTAAAAAGGCCATATATGATGAATTTACTTGTAACTGATGCAGATCAGACATTTGTCAAAGTAAAAGGGCATCTCCCTAATTATACTCAGAATATTGTTGTAGCTTCATTGTTGCACCAATTGTTTTACCGAGGATTTCACTAATATGTAGACCTCACAAAACACTCCATCATACAGCAGTTCAGAGAAATTAAGGTTTTAATTTAACTCTAGGTCGTCAAGTTGTGTTTGTGTATATGTCCGGTCTTTTATTTTGTTAGATTCCTGTATTGTCCTCGTGCACTCAAATGTATCTCCAGCTTTACCCTAGGATCCCTCCGCACCTGTGTCTTGTCCTCATTATTTCCCACTGTTTTACACCTGCCCTTTTTCCCTCAGTATTCTTCCCCTGTGTTGTCAGACTGTCATTTGTACTCCTCTGGGAAATATCGTCGTCTTGCCGTTCCTGCCTTGTCACACCTTGTCCGTTTGTCTAGTATAGTGTATAGTCTAGTCCTGAGGTGTGTTTTTGTATTATCTGTATACTAAATTTATTAGATTATTCCTCATAAGAGCGATTTTGATTTTGAACATTCGTCTTTTGGTTTCTTAGTGTTATTCCTCATTTGAGTGATTTTGGGTTTTAGTTTTGGATTGATTATTTTCCCGTTATGGGTATTTTCTGTTTTAGAAATGAAGGTTGAAGATATTCCTGTGTTTTTTCTGCGGCGTTTTTTGTTATCTCTAATTTAGATCAGTTGGAATCGAATACCGTTAACCGTTGAATGTTCTGTGAGAACACTAAAATAAAAACTTTTATTTTGAAATCTAGTCAATCCGCATCTGGGTCTTCTGTCACAGAGTGTATTATAACACTGTCTGCTGTATTGAAAATATATAAATAAAGAAATTACACGCAATATACTAAAATCTTAAAAGCATATTTAAACTTTTTTCTTTCTATTTTATTTTTGTCCTTTTTTCATTAACAAACTGCATCTGCATACTTCCCATGTGATACTAATAATAAATCCATGCCTTCATGGTAATTTCCCAACACTGTTTTTTTTTCTATTCTTCTAAAGACGTCAAGCAAACATGATTCCTCGCGTTATCTATAAGTAACACATGTCACAACTCTCCTCGCCTTCACGCACATAGACACACTCGCACTGACACACTCAACCATAACAAAGATAAACACAGAGCACTTATGAGGCATCTACACACTCTTCATTTGTGGCCAATTTTGGGTGAGTTTGCAGTTTAATTAATATGAAAGATCAAAATTCTAATACATATAATATTATATTTTTAATTCAGCCTTTTGTTGATTTTTTTTTCAGCTCTGGCAAATCTGATCTTCATTATAAGTAAGTTTGTCTCAGTACTGTTTCACAACAAGATAAAGATATTTGACATTAACAAGTTGCTTTTTAACATGCATAAAAGCAGCATATGAGCTGATTTAGTCTTTAATATCCTATTCCCATTGACTTACTCCAGAGCTACAAGGATATTGACAGTTATCCCTCAAACCCCTCTTAAATGTTGCTTACTTACAGTGGATGAGGAGATACTTTACACTGAATTACAATCTTGAAATGTTTTAGCTCTGTAAAGACCTCAGATGATGATTTCCTTCAGCTTTTTCCCTTTCGGGGTCGCCACAGTGAATCCAATTCGCTTATTTGATTTGGCAGGAGTTTTTACGCCAGATGCTCTTCCTGACGCAACTCACTGAACGCTCTTACCGGGGATCGAACCCGGTATCAACTATGCACTAGCCCGGTGCCTTACCAGATACAGTGTTTATATTCCCTGCTGAGTATTTGTTTAAGTCTTCGGACCCCTTATGTATGGCACTGGAATAGGGATAGTGTTAAGATTTAACCAGAACGTTCAAGGAAATACTGCACTCTCCATTAAAACAGACAACAACAAAAAAGAGCGGATTCTACAGACAAGATCAGTATTTAAGTGGACCTCTAAGCCGAAAAGGAGAGTCCAGCAGTTCAAGAGACATTAACTACAAAGATTTTTTTAATGTACAGAATTTCCTCTATATTTCCTACTTGTATTGTTTACAGTGTCAGTTTGTCAGTGCATTTCCAAAATTACATCCAGGTCCATCTCTTTCCACAGGTGATTCCGCATCTCTTCGTCCAGTGCTGAGGGGTTCGACCGTGGCCTACCTCCGTTCGAGGGTGGCTTTTACCTGTGTTGCACCTGAAGCTGCTCCTCCTATCACCTATGAGCTGAGGAGAGACAATGTCATCACCAGAGGCACCGATCACCAAGGAGGCCAACTTGTGCCGTTCTTCCTGAAGGTTTCTGCGGCGTCAGAGGGGTGGTATTACTGCAGGGCCAGCTCCAACGGAAGCTCCGGGGACAGTAACCGCATCAGGCTAACTGTAGTCAGTGAGTGACCCTGTTCACTTGAAATATGAATAGGATTAGCATTTTTCCAGATTTCACCTCCATGCCTCTGATCTTTCTTCTCCTCTAGTTCCACCGTCTGGAACCATAGTGACCTCTGACCCCTTCCCTCCAGTCGCATATAGAGGGTCATCTCTCATTCTGAGCTGTAACGTCACAAGTGGATCCCATCTTTCCTACTCGTGGTTTTTCAAAAGAACGGAAGTTAGATCCTTGCCCTTTTTTCACACCGCTAGGAACAACTTAGTGATCGAGAAGGTGAGTCCAGAACACGCTGGACCATATTCATGCATGGCCTGGTCTTCTGTGGAGGACATCAGGAGGTTCTCCAGCAGCTCAGAGGTCCTGGTGACAGTGAAAGGTAAAAGAAGAATGCAACACGATGCACTTACAGCTACATGTGCTAAAGGGGATACTACAAAGGAAACATAAACCTCTTTTTTTGGATAAATTCTAATTATTATTATGCTTTGCTTCTCACGACCTCAATTCTTAATATTACCAGTGTAATTTTTGCATTTTACTAATTCATCCAATGGGCTGGATTGAATCCAGCCCATTGCCAAGATGGTTTTGACCATATGTTTGACACCGCTGCAATACATCATGTTTCAAGTGAAAACATGGACATACTTTCATCTAATGCTGTATTTCCTCCTGTGTTCCTTCATCAGAATATGTTTCCAAACCCAGGATCTCCTTCTCTATCTTCAAAGAAGAAGATAGTTACCATGGCAACATGACCTGCTGGTCATCAAGAGGGAGTCCTCCGGTCAACTTCTCTCTTTCATTAGGCAATAAAGAAGTTGGGTCTATCACAGCATCTGATTTGCTTGTAGCTCAATTTCATGTGGCCATGGTACCGGGGCTGAACATGGGCGTGGCCCGATGTAGGGCAAAAACCGATGTTCAGGAGCTGACAAGTGACCCTTTGATCGTGGAAGTGGGTATGAAATGAAACAGTTCTGTTTGTCAAGTTTAGTCAACTTTATGAGTGCATGAGGAGATTTGACTGATTAAGTTTTTATTTAGTTTCATTTTGGGAGAGAAGACTATGTACCAGAAGGTACAAAGTCACATATTAAGTCACAGTATTCAGTACAGTGCATACAGTGCTTTTACAGTAGTGGCTGAGCGTGAATGTGCCCTGTGTGTATATTGTTTATGGTATATGTATATTCTAGCTCAATAAGTTAATGTAGCCCATAGAATAACTATTTGCTTTCAAGCAATGAAGAAAACATTTCATGGAAGTAAATGTACATCTTTACAGACGAGAAAAATTAAGTCTAGTTAAATGAAGTACTTAAGTAAAACAGTCTGTTTTTATTGTTCATTGAATTTCATATTTAGTCCTTTTGAAACCTGCCCTTTTGATTTAAATTTGAGTCTTTAATGGTTATTCTCCCATTGTAGTTGTAGCTTCAAGGTCTTCATAAATCCTTCTCCCATTTCCTGTTGCTCCAGTCCCAGTTGAAGGCGATGTCATAGTGGATGTGGAGTATTTATACAGAGCTGACTCCACAGTGGCTGCGGTCAGACTCAGATGTCGCATCAGCGCAGGAACTTTCCCTTATATCTCCTGGCTGTTCAACAATTCCATCCTGTCCTTGGCCAGAAACGCAGACTCTCACATTCATCCCTTTGAGCCTCACTATGCTTTTGCCGACCATAGACGAACCCTCCTTTTGACCCGGCTCGGCCCAGAGGAGTCTGGGTATTACCGCTGCAAGGCCAGGGACAGCTACGACGAGGCTGGTCCGTGGGTGGAGAGTGAAGACGTGTTGGTCCGAGTCAGAGGTGAAACAAACAAGATGTCACGTCATTGTAGACCCCTGTTTGTGTTCATTTTAACAGTTGTCTGCACTCTTCACAATATCACACTTTGTACTGTTGATCAGACGGGACCCCAAACTCCCTGCATTAAGCCCCTCCCAACAACCCCCACTGCAACACAAACAGAAATAAAAGCAAATCTGTTGAACTCGCAGAACATGCAGCCTCTACTGTTCATCTTGGCCTCATACCAGCCTTAATCCCTTCTGTCCCCAGAGATATTCATGTCCACCATTGAGGGCATCAGCATCTTCTTCTGCTTCTTCCTTCTTCTGACACTGGTGGTGAGCGGAGCCATAGTTTACAGGATGTTTGACAAAAAAAAAGGTATGTCCGGTCAAACAGTGGGGGCAACGTTCAGATCATTTGATTAAGTTAAACTACTAATAGAATAGAATAGAATAAAGCAAAAAAAGCTTTGATGTTCTATGTTCTATAGTTATCTTCACTTCTATGAAATGATAAAATTATAACAATGGTTCAAGTCTAACTTTTATGGAAGAGAACATAATTACAACACCAATACAATACAAATAAAAGTTAATCAAACCACTCTGTGACGACCTTTTTCAATTAGAAAAAAAGAACGATTGCAGTTATGCTGTTATCACTGTAGAGTTACATATTTCTCAGATATATGGTAACAAAGATGAGTATTTTAATAGTATCAGTGCCTGCAAGGAGCCTGTTTTACATTACTCAGAATAATAAAGTAGCAACTGTGTAAAAATGGAAATCACCATTGTAAAATACTTACCTATGCTCCACATCTTTGTACGTTGATTCCCCCAGAAGTGTATGTCATTGTCATACTTCCATAAAATGAGTTCAAGGTGCTCTGACAGCTAAACATTAAATGTGATGTCACAACTACTCCTCTGTTTGCTTTTCATTATTTCAGCAGCTGAGTCCCGTGTTTCCTTAACAAAGTAAGTCGACTGTTTGTAATGGATTTCATACTTATTATTAATAAGGTGAATCATGCAGTCTGTCCGTTCTAACAGTGTTCATGTTTTTCCCTTCCAGTTCTGAGGCACTTCCTCTGTCTGCTAACATGTCCAGATGGAGAGACAAGCCACCAAACCGGTCTTCTACAGACTGTAGTATACACACCCAGGTAAACAGCATATGTCACTGCATTTGAGTGAAAACAAAGACACACAGTGTTTCAGCAACACTCACCCGGGACAGTGACTGTGACAGTAGGTATGTTTACATGCACATTAATATTCCGCTATCACTCAGATATTTCTGTAAAACAGCATATTCTACTCAGATAATGTGAATGTAGCACTTTCTGATGCAGACATGAGGGATGTGATGATATAATTCCACTTGATCCACATTATATAGACATGCCTTTTACTTCTTGTAGCGCTCAGTCCCTGTTTACCGCTAGCTGGTGGAAAGACAAAGACCATAAATCGTATAAATGGATGAAAAGAAAAGACCACCATTATGGTAAAAAGGATAACATAAGTACAGTTAAACATTAGGATACATTGAGTGATTTCAGCAAATATCAAAAGCCAGTCATTTTCCTGAAGGCTTTTGAAGGCATAATAGAAGGACACTGAGCTCCAACCTGTCATGACTTTAATAGGGTATGCATGGGCAAGAATATGCATGTGTCATGGAAACAATTATTACTAACAATTAGTCTTTTTTTTTTAAACTGGGGAAAACAGGAATATTAGTGTGCATGGAAATGTCTATGCACAGATAGTTCATATGTTGCATATCCAGATGACTCCTGAAACTAAAGGAATAGAAATAAAGACAGAAACAAAGCTTTCCATTACATTCTAATCAAATGAAAAGTTTAAAGAAGAGCGATTTTCTCAGTTTTTTTCTGTCTTTCTGTTTCAGACCATTGAGGTTAGAGTGTGACGTGGGAGGAGCAAACACATCACCTCTTCATTCATCCATTCAAAGTTAATCCAGAAGTTTACCTCTACCATAGACGGTATACTGACATTAGTCAAATGGGCAATATGTCTGAAGTTAAAACATACATGTGCACACTATTTATTAAAGTAATGTATTGAAATTGAAATAAAGTCATATATTGACACAGGTTGTGTAATATTATGTGATATGCAGTACTGCACAAATGCCAAGGCAGCCTTTAGATCTATGTTGGGTTATGAAAATGACCGTGTCTTTATTTCCAACGAGAAATATGCAGGACAAATGTGCACAGTATTGAAACACACACACACACACACACACACACACACACACACACACACACACACACACACACACACACACACACAC
>JAPTHA010000001.1:14096757-14108072 GCA_029814585.1 Gymnapogon annona
CAGTAGGTTATTTTCTCCAGGGGCACACAACTGTTGACTTCATCCAACCACATCTTGATTGGAAGGGGGGCGTCTAGGTCCGAGATAAGGTCAGAGAGGCCAGGCTGAGATGATTTGGACATGTCCAGAGGAGAGAGAGTGAATATATTGGTAGAAGGATGATGAGTCTTCGAGTGCCAGGCAGGAGGTCTAGAGGAAGACCAAAGAGGAGGCTGACAGACCATGTTATGAAACAACACATGTATATTTTCCATATTGTTGTATAGACATACATACACTACTGTGTAAAAGCCACCTTGGAGTTTGTTGTTTATGAAAATGAGCACATTTTATTTTTCATTCTCTTTTCTTCACATACAACACAGAAATGCAGGACATTGGTGCACAGCCTTAAATGTCAAACAAACAACAAATTGGGTTCAAATGACTAAAGGTTAAAGTGACTGTTTATTGTGACCTCTGACCCCATAACAAGAGGCAGGGTGAACAGTAAGGAAATATCTGACATGTGTTGAAAGAAACATGGTATGAAACATCAGAAAATTAATGCGAAAAATATGGTATTGTCTGAACAAAAGGGTTAAAGACATATTAAATGCAAAGATAGCCAAATACTATGTCTTTGTTTTATAGAAGATGTAGTTTTTCCTGCTGTACATACTAAAGACATATCCACATTGTATGCACAGTCTGTCTTACCCTACTGTAGGGTAAGACAGACTGGGAATTGCATTTGTGTGAGCATTAGGATCAACAAACCTGACGATGAACTGTATGTGCTGAATATCTACAACAGGACACTTTGTCATACTTCCACGCTGGTTTTCGTACATGATGATATTAAATGTGTAAAAAAGTGATGTTTCAAACGTGTCAATCATGACCTGACATTTTGAACACGTGGAAGCAAATTGTTGTTCTTATTTTTTATTTTATTGTATTTTTTTAATTATTCATGTTCAAATATACCTTAATAAAAAAAACATTAAACTGCATTTACTCTTAACATTAATGATCAAAACTTTACAATCAGTTCAATAGTACCATCATGAAGCATACCATCACGTCATGTTACTTTTCAGCCTTTCAGTGTCTTTTTAACAATGCAGACAAAGAAACCATTGGTTGTTAATATTTTATTCATCATTACACACAGATGAGGATGACAGGTCAGCACAGCGGGGGCGGAGGATGACTTTGCATATCTTCAGGATGTTCAATATTCATGAGCTGTAAATGACACAGTTCAGTGGACCATTCTTCCAGAAAACAAAAGCAACTCTTAGGGAACGTTAGGAACATTACTCACAGTTCCCAAGCCGCTGACAACTGGAGAGTTTGCTTTATTCTCTGGACATTGTCTTTGCTGTTTTCACTCAAATTCACTTTTCTTATCTGGGTCAACAGACGACCACTTTGATATTCTGTCATGCAGTGATGAAAACAACCATTTGTTTGCGCGTGTGTGTGTGTTCTAGGGGTGTGGACCTTCCTGTGGTTCGTATGTTTCTGCCTGTTGTCCAGTCAGTGGGCTCGCACGCATGATGTCAGAGGTATTCCTGAGGATGCTGCACGTGCCACCGTGGCCTTCTCGTTCTTCTCCATCGCCACCTGGGTGAGCGCCAACACTGACCAGCTTACACTTTGGCCTCTGGATTTGTACTTTGATATATTTAGGACAGTTCAACGTGGAGGGGTGGGATTTATGAGCTGTACTGCAGCCAGCCACTAAAGCAAGACATGAGACATCCTGGTTTCACTTGTTGTGACTGTCACTGTGTTCACCCTTATTTTATAGTCTGTTGTGACACTTGTACTTATTTACTGCTTTTATGTCTCAAGAGAATTGATTTAAAATCAAATGCAACACAAGCTTTTTCACCTCAGCTATCCTTCACATTTAGTTCAAAATGTTTTATGACTGTCGTGTCAAATGTTTGGTCCGGCCCAGCTCATAATATTACAAGATAAAGCAGTGTGCCAAGGACGTGCACAAGGCAGGGCTGAAAGTTGAGTAACACTCCGTTTAACCTCATCTTTAATTTGACAAACATTTCCTCCAAGTTTGACGGCCTGTCAATGATGTGTAAACACACAATGGATATTCAGCTAAATTTAAATGAAAAGGTTTGTGTGATCCACATGTAGGTCTTTGTCTTTGATGACATCGATATCATTATGCAACTACAGAAGACTGTGTCTGCAACACTATAACAAACTATACTGGTATAAACATATCAAAACAGCTTTATACAACAAATGCGTAAAAAGTACCAATAAAACATGCCCTGACTGATGATAAAAGAGATGATGTCAAGATGATAAAAGCAAAATAACACAATAACTACTGGTATATTAAAGCTTAAAACAGAACATGGCAAGTGCAGTGTCAAAATAGTATGTAAAACAGTGGTTAATAAAAAGTAAAAGAATAGGAGCAAGATAATAAACACGAGTAAGCTAAATGGAAAATGACACACTACCATAGAGAATTAAAATGACCACATCTTGAGGGAAAATGATTGAACATGACTAAGGGCGATAACATGTTTCCTGTACATTATTGTTTTGAAAAATAATTTTATTATTAAAATTATTTTAGTTAAACTTACGACAAGACAAGATTCATAAACCTGTGGTAGTAAAGGAACTGAAAGGAGATGGTCTAGACTGAGTAAGACTACTAATATTTAAGTAACTGTAAATGATATATAACAGTGATCAAATTATCATAGATTTGGCATCACTGAAGATTAGAAATGATTTGACATGTTTTAAATTTTATTTTGTATTTTCAGCAAGCAAAGATACCCTACTGTAAATCAAATCAAAGTTTATTTATATAGCGCCAAATCACCAAAACAGTTATCTCAAAGCGCTTTACATGCAGAGTTTGTAACTTTACTGTAACTGGATTAGTTAATTTTAATATAATAACAATTAGACCTTGATGAAAATTATTACATGAGTAATAATTTGAATCTTATAATAATTTCAATGAATCACTATATATTTTCAGAAATGATTTTACATCTATTAGCATTTAATCAATTCATGAAAGTATTTGAAAAGTATGATTAGTGTCCAGCAAGCAAGAAAACTATTTTCATTATTTGATTTCATTTGATTTGATTTATATCGAACCATTCATTCTATTGGAAAGCACAGTGTGAAGCCAAAACAAAATCACTAACACATCATTAAAGGAAGAAAAACATATACTCCTGTCAATTCACGCTGATTTTAATTAAAGAAAATAATTTAGAACAATTAAACACTGAAAGGGGATAAAGAAAGAGTAATGTATGCTGAAACTTTTCAAAGAAATGGTAACACTAAAATAATAGTCACACTCCCACAGGTTTAATAGTTACCACTTTAAAAGTTGAAAGAGCAGCATGTTCCACCAATAGCCCTGAGCTGAAGTAATTCTATACATAGGGTAATTATGGTACATCCTGCAGCACAATGGAACATCCACAGAGGCTGTTACAACTTTTCAGACACCCTTAGCATTTTACACAATCTCAGATATTATGATGCAATATTTAAAGAAAAACCCCCAAATATTTCGAAAAGGTATAGCTGCATCAGACACAAACACGCAAAAGATTTTTTTTATTGTTAAGCAGAAAAAAATAATCAACTAAATTCTAAACGTATTTCAACATGTCATGGCCTGTATGCGTCTCATTATCGAGGTCAATACCGGATGTTTTAGCATCCATTATTGACCTCAATGGAACTGAGCACGTGCAGAAGGAGCATGTGGCTTTTGGAGAATAACACAATAACTGGCAGAGTTCACTGATGTCGCTTCTTACGCCCAGTTACCCCAAGTACCCACAGTTCCATCTGTATTGCCATGGCTATGTTATGCAATGCACACAGCAAAATACATATTCTATAGGTACAGCCACAAGACCGGAAGAAACAAAACAAACCCGGTTGTCGGAAAACAATAATATGCAAACAAGCACTTGAATGAACAAATGTGTCAAACAAAACTATGTCATGGATAGTAACAAACTGTGCCCTGGTAAGTTGAAACTAAGTAGATACAACAGCATATGTGCTATTTCTTTACCACTAAAATTCAGTGAAATAGCAAAAGGAGAGCAAAAATAAAGGTTGTATAACGATGCAATGATGTGTTTTTTTTTACCGTTTTCAGATCAGAACTGTTTGATATGAATGAAACTTTAGCCATTGACTCATCCAGTGTTTTGTAACAGTGAAGTGATTGTGACTGGAAACAAATGAACCAGGGTTTAATAATGACTGATTCTTAAAGTCATATATCACACATACATGGGGCATCCAGTGCTGTATATGATTGAACCCCCGATCACAGTAGAACTTTTGTCTGGATTTGGACCCCAACCTGAACCCCTGCTCTTTTTTTCTTTTGGCTGTAGGGAATCCTGACCTACTTTGCCCTGGTTCGTTTCCGTCGTGGCGTCAATGAAGTCGCCATCCCGACATACACCGAACCTCCGCTCGATTCACACACCCCATACCCTGCAACATACGCCCCCCCCTCCTACAACCCCACCACCTACACCCCCACCACATACTCCGTCTACCCCTCCAGTGGAACTGAAAAGCAGCCATCTCCCTTCAACCAAAGCACCCCGCCGCAGGATGACACCGCGTACCAGCCGCCTGCCTACTGAGTCCCCGTCTGAGGGAAGAGGGGTGTGACTACAGCGCACAGACCTGGAACCATCACGCTAATGTGGTTCTACATGTTCTTTCACACCTCAGTGCTGCACTTACGAACGAGAGTGGAGGACACTGCTTTCAGACCTTTAAGACACAAGGCTGAAGGTTGACTTTATCAGTAGACACAACTCTTACCTCATATGGGCTGACAGAGGATAGGTAGAATAACCAGGAGGTCAAAGGTCTCACTCTCACTCTCACACACTGTAACATTATTAAAGCTTGTAATACCATGACAATGACAGCACCTCTTTTTCAGTCTCTCTGATGTGCATTTGTACATAGATTTAAAAAAGAAACAAAACTGCCATTTAATGGGTGGAAGTGCCTGATTTTTTTTTTCTTACATCCCTGCATTTTCTTTGAAGTTTATAGTTTGTGATAATGTGCAGTAATTTAGTTGACGCACGTGTGGGAATTTAAAGTACAGTGGGAAAAGACTGCTGTAAAGCCAAATGTGACTATGATTGATTGAATTTTGTGAAAGAGGACTCTGGCTCTGTATAAATGATACAATTAATCTTGATAGCCATATAATCATTAAGTAATACATGAAATACCTGCTTTGTGTCAAGCAGTCTGGGGTGACGTAAAACCTTCATTGTGGTGGACAACTGTTTTTAAGATCACTCCATTCAACAATGCTTTGTGATGATCGATTTATTAGAGCTATGTTTTGGCCCTTTAAACATAAGTGCCATGTTAAAAGGTGTCTGACCTTTATACTCTTGCATCTATCACAGGCGTAGACAAGGAGAGGAATGTCGATAACCGTACACTTACCCAACAGGCTTAGCATCACATTAAAAAGTAACTTATTAACTATCAGAGACAGCGAAACCTCTGCAGCCTGTGGACAGGGCCTTGATGACATCTGTCTTGTTTTTTTTTTTGTCTTGTTTACTCCCATGTTGACCTAACAGTCTTTATCAACAGATTACCATCTCTTCTCGCATGGGTGGGAATCGCATGTTCATCATTCGAGAACCTCAGACTTTAGAGCTAGTTTATCTCAGCCAAATTGCTCTTGAAAGTTTGGGGTTAGTTGGTGACTAATCAAACTTTCTTACAGGGTTGAAAGCAGAAGTTAGTGTGTAAATGATAGTGCATATTTATTACAACGGATGCTATGTATGTGGTGTTACAGACCTTTATATAGAAGAAACAATATCCTTAACAGTCATGTGCAGATCTACAGTAAATGATACTGAACATGACTCTTGTGAAGATAAGTGTTATGATTAATGTTATACTTAGGTTTTATAACAGCTTAGGGTCACAGATGTCAGCTCCATTCTTGAGTTTTGCTCATTTTAATTCTCTGGAATCACAGTAATATCTGCTTATCAAAATACAGTGGAAATCAAAAGTATTTGTGCGGTGACCTTTTTCAGTTACCTTGAGTCCCTGCATTATGATTTTGACTTACTGTCAAGTTACACACCTCCAGTTTTAAACAAATTGCTGATGTTTGAACTAGTGTATTAACAAGTGTTTAGATTTGAATTTTTTTTTGAATATATTGTTAGGTAAAGCTTTATTGAGGTCCCCATAGTAGACATAGGGAAAAACCAAATAGCTTTTAATCATGTTGGATTTGTAATGTTTCTACTGACTGTATTCAGATTGGCATAGGAAACCTGTAATGTTCTGAATGGTCTGTAGCCATTCTGTATGCTGTGTTTTTGTGCAAGTCAGCACAACTGACACATCAGGCTGTCTTTGCAGAATAAAGCTATGCTCAGTCTATTGTGTTGTTTTAAGACTGGGTTCTTAATGCCTTGTACTGCTGTCAATAAGTTTTGCGTGGTGTATGTAGGATATCCTCCATTACAGCCTCTAGCTCACTGCACTCGAGCTGGTCTGGATTTAAACAGGTTATTTTGGTCTTCAGTAGCATGTGAGGGCATTAGGTTACACACCACTGATCACTAAAACCAAAAACAAAGTCATTAATGTTTCTACAAAAAAACGTCCCTATGTACAAGAGTTAAATGGTCTCTTCTTAAATTTTTATCCTTCAAAAAGAAGTTTATTTAAAACTATACAATGTGAGCCAGCTTTTTAGTAACGGATCCATAGTAAACAAAAGTTCAGAGAAGACAATCAAGTCTTTAAAGTAAAAATAATTTAAAAATTTGCAGTTGATGTTCCTGCAAGAAATTACTTACACATCAATAGTTTGGTAAACATATAAAATAAAAATGAGTCTTAAAAGGGGCCAGAATGATTGAATATATTTCTCTCCACCGACGTACAGGACCCCACATCATTCAAGAATGGCTCAGCTGACCTAATATTGTTCTCAGATGTGGAGGGAAGAAAAAAGCTTCCTGTGAATCCCAGAGTTCACAGGTTTTCCAGTCAGTGCCTGTGGTGGAGTTTCATCCCTGAAAGGAGCGCTGTTCTCTTTATCCACCAATCCTCCGTAACACTTCCTACACACCGCCTGGTACTTGTCAGCTCCACCAATCACCTCCACCTTTAGTAGAGACACAACATTTGTATGGTTAGTGAAGTTAGGGTGAAAGGCATCTCACATCCTGTTAAACTGCTGAACCGGTTTTATCAACAGTCACTATGTGCTAGATAGACTTCCTTTATTGTCATTACACAGACACACAAAATAAATCGGGTAACGAAATGTCATAGAATTGGCAACTGATAACACAAATAAATATGGAAAATAGAAAAGTACACAATTGCTGAAATTAATCCAAAGCCATGAGTGTCGGCAGTGTCGATGTGACAACATAAACATTCAATATAAATAAGAATACATAAGATGGTCAATGTAACAATGTAAACGGTACTATAAACAGTGAGAATACTGCACATCAGTGTAAACAGACAGTACTATGAACAGTACTTTAAGGAGTGAAAGTACCACATATCAATGTAAAACAGTACTATAAACAGTGAGAATACTGCACATCAGTGTAACAGTACTATAAACAGTGAAAATACAACACATCAGTGTAAACAGTACTATAAACAGACTAGATAACAGACTTGGTCTATATTTACTTAAGAAAACATTCAAATAAGATTCAGTTAAACTAGGCAGTATTTAATAAGGTAACTGACATTTTTTTCTTTTTTGTTTTTGGGAAGAAAAAACTAAGTTGTGCACCCCGATGTACAAAACTAAATAAAGAGTTAGAAAAATAAGGCAACTGCAATGTTCAAAGATAGTACAGACATACTATCCACACTGTGGCCCTTCAGTTGTTTGAACCAGTCAAATCCTAAACACAATACATGTCTCCTCACCTCCTTCTCTGCTCCTATCCTCTTTGTATAAGCTGCTTCTTTGTAACACTGCATGCAGACGGCATGGAGTTTGACCACACTCTCTGCCAGAGGAACGAGGTTCAGAATGCTTCCAAAAGCCTGGAAAAATGCACACGCGCAACAATCATTGTCAGAAAACGAAAGAGGTGTAATTACATTACAGAGACACAACTGGTGCACTATAGATAGGAATAAGAGGATGTGAGCTGTCTGTTTTCTGGCTGCCCATAGCAATTGTTGTGCAAAAATAGGCTTCTTGTGTGAGATATTTTGTTGTGCCTGTTCTCACAGCATCCACACAGTGGACATTTGTCATAGCAAAAAATGTCCAGTGTGTCACATTGACCTAAAGAAACAAACACACACTCACCTTTCTCTGGAAGGTTCCATCCAACGCTGCCACGATAACAGTCTTTCCTGAATTTGCCATTTCCTCACAAAACTCCACTGTGTCTGGAAACTATAGCAACACAAAAATACATAACACATTGACAGCTAAATTGGCCTCCATCTTGGTCAGAGACTCCCATCCCCTCAAACACACACTGACTTCACTAAGGAGTTTCATTAGTGACAGACTCAGACACACTAAGTGTGTGAAAGAGAGGTATCGCAGGTTGTTCCTTCCTGCAGCTTGGTGTTATAACAGAAATTGACAATGACTCTTTCTGAATCTTGTTGCACAATATGTCCTTTCCTTTTATATTATTTAAGACTTGTTAAAATTTTTTGAGAATCTCGTGTGTGTTATCTATCTATTATTCTGCTGCTGTAAACTGAAACAAATAAAGGTATATCTAATCTAATATTTACGCAACACACCTAGGCATTGTAATGATTCCAGTAGAGACAGTAACGGTCTACGTACAAACTGTCCTTCGTCGATTCCAATGACACAGGCCTTCAATGCCAATGAACGCACGTCTGCCAGACAGTTGGCAGGTACAGCTTCCATTGTGTTTCTAAAGCATCAAAAAGATGAAGGAAATAGTTAGTTCTTCTGCAAGAAAGTGAAGGCACGGTCACATGCTGCATCACTAAATCTCAAATATAAATTGGAGCTCTGTGGTTATTGCCCAGACTTGATGAAATTGTTCCATTTATTTTTCCATAGTGCAATTAGCTCTAGTTTGAAGACAGTTAGTTACACACAACATACACTGGTCAGCAGGAGTACATAGTTGTATTTTCTCTTAAAAAGGACAGGGAGAGATATTAGAGATGAAATAAGAGCTGATGACTTACTTGTCATGAGTGGCCATGCCATTATCAGAATAACGTGTGTCTTTTGCATATTTAATCACCAAACAGTTGTACTGTGCTATCTGGAAACGGCGCACTCTTCGCATTAATTCAGTGCTGTAACGGAAATCACATTCAGATAAGTTATTTTACCTTAAACACAGAGCAGAAACTGCATCAGCGTCACTGCACAACAAATACTGAACTGTTGCAAAACTGCTCTAAGAGATCGTCACATAGCACAGTTAAATCAAAGATCTGGCAGTTAGTAGAAGATGACGTCCAGACGAAATACTGACAAAATACAAGTAACATAACTAACAGCACCTTACTACATGCAGAGATTAGTGATGACAGCTGGGTAAACAATCAAGACATTTGGCGGGAAGTCTAGGCGCAATGTCAGATAAACATTGTTTTAGAAACCACGTTTAACAGTAAATACAGTGACAATGTTGGCAACAGCTAAACAACCATGGTGTTGTTTGGTTGTGATAAAATAACGCACCTTTTGCCTGAAAACATCGGTCCAAAGATGACCTGCAAAGAAAGCACAGAGGGAATGGGTAAAGTTAACGGTTAAAAAAAATCAATAAATAGAAACTTAGGCGTCTTAAGTTAACGTGCTCATTTATTGCTGTTTGACTAAGTGTATTAGATTTTAACCGTTAGCTAAACTAAAAACTAACATTACATTGATGAAACATATACCTGGATTTGTCCGCGGGTCTTCCTTGGGGAATTTGGGAAAACTCTTGGAAAATCTACACAGTCCATTTTAGATTAAAACAAATACAGTTGGTTAATATACGTTTTAAAATTCCAGTTTTCTTTTTTGGTGTAGACGGCAGCAGCTCTGAAATAAAAAAGTTGAAAGTGGCGCCCTCACAAATGTCGGCGCCTATATTTTATACCGGAAATGAAACTCACCAATAGGATGGAATAAACCAGAAAGGCACGTGACATTTTTTAACCATACACAAAAGTGGGAGTATAGCGTCAGCACCAATGCTAACCAATCAGCGTGAGTTCAATGAGGACTCACCCCCACACCACCCCCCACCACCACCACCCCCGCTATATGTGTTTTCCCTCTACAGTGAAAAACACGATACCTTGCGAAGTCAGCTTGTGTAAGTTGCAATTGATGACGTCAGATGGCGTGTGTTCTTTGGGTTTAAATTCCACTTTTGCTGCTGTTCATAGAGCTCAGATTCACCTTTGGAGAATTCATCAATTAAAAAGACAAAACTGATGCACTGGATCGAAATGAGCAAAGATGTAAGAGATTCTCTTTTCCTCTTCTTCCCTCGTATATGTGCATGACTGTTGCTTTTCTTTATTTAAGGTATCTTGAATTGCTACAGGGTCCCTTAAATTCTACAGCGTGTTTTATATGATTTACCTTGTGCGTAAAGCACCCACAACGGGGGGCTCTACGTCAGTAATAATGTTTTACAAATAGGTTAATATAGATATCCGCTGTAGAACGTCCAGGTTCAGTGACAGCTTCTTCCCCCGAGCCATCAGACTATTAAACTGTACCTGACATGATGTGCAATGTTTACACTGTTTGTAGTGCTGTTTTCACTGATGTGCAGTTCACTGTTTATAGTACTATTTTACATTGATACGTGGTGCTTCCACTGGTTATAAGTTCGGTAAAGTTGGCACGATATTCACAGATCCGGACTTCCGGCATCAATAACTCTGTGAATATCGTGCCAACTTTACCGAACTATCTTCACAGATTCGGACTTCCGGCATCAATAACTCATTGGTGATACGTTGTAAAAATATAAACAATACCAATCTGTGAATATCGCGCCAACTTTACCGAACTCTGGTTATAGTGCTTTTTATAGTACTGGTTACTGTCTACACAGTGTCTACACTGATATATATTATTTTCACTGTTTATACTACTGATTACACTGATAAATAGTATTCTCACTGCTTATAGTACTGTCTACACTAATATATAGTATTCTCACTGTTTATAGTACTGTTTACACTGATGTGCAGTATTTTCACTGTTTATAGTACTGTTTACA
>JAPTHA010000001.1:14109624-14120620 GCA_029814585.1 Gymnapogon annona
TTTCTATTTTCCATATTTATTTGTGTTATCAGCTGACAATTCTATGACATTTCGTTTCCAGATTCATTGTGTGTGTCTGTGTAATGACAATAAAGGACAGGGTCCCCCCCACTGCCTTCGCCCTAAGTAGTTGGGATAGGCTCCAGCGACCCGGCAAAGGACTCAGCGGGTTGGAAGATAAATGAATGAATGAATGAATAAGTCTATAAGATGTGAGGCGTAAGGGTGTCAATGGATGGCGCCGTTCACCACCTTTTGAACCCTTGATGGCTGCTGCTGTGTTGCATTCATGGCTCTGTCTCCGGCTGACAGGAGCTCGAGCTGCAGTATTCACCAAGCCGGTGGTCGCACAGGATGTCGGCGGACGATGTGATCAAGGCCCACGTAAAAGCTCTGAAGGAAGGTCGGTATGTTTTCTTGCTTTATGCTGAATTTCAACAATACGCAGAAATCCGGTAGGGACGGAGCAGGTCCGAAGGCCGGACGGTGTCCACACAGGTGCCTGTCAATGTGCCTGTCAGTTTCTGCTCACTTTACGCACGTAAACAGCTGTGTCCGTTTCAAACTGTGTCAAGCACAATTGCACAAGAAGTCAAAATGTCAGTTGGGTCCGGTCCACACTGTGTGGGGAATAGTAGGTTTTGCACATAGGACTCATTTCTGTTGTGGATTTTGTGGGGAGGACGATAAAAAACATTGCTCAGCAATCGAGCAAGACAAATATGAATGTAAACGCGAGGCGATTTGTTTTTGTTTATTTGCACACGACAATTTCATACATTTGTACAAAGAGAGGTTTAGACTGTGCAGGTGAGATCTAGACAACCCCTTGGGGTTTATGGAATAATCTCACCGCATTATAGCTAAGCAAACATGGAGAGAAAAACAATTGGGAGACTGAAGTACAAACACAGTAAAATGCAATAAAAATACTAATAAAGAAAAAGAATATATGTTAAAACGTGTAGAAATGGAAGAATATGTATGTAGAATAGTTAAATATATTGGACCAGATGTGTCCTTAGCATAGACTTTAAGTGGCTCAGTGAAGTGGACTGACATGCAACATGGATGTAACTGTTCAGTGAAGTGGACTGACATGCAACATGGATGTAACTGTTCCAGGGCTGAGGCCCCTGTACCTCAGACAGAACTGACCATGTCCACTGCGGACTATGGGGAGATAAAACCAGTTGGCATGTCTAGTATGGAAATTGTGTACATCACTATTTCGATGGAAGAAAGCTTTACAAGGAAATTAATGTGTAGCGCGTTGTATCAAAATTTTTTTAGAGAAATGTACAGCTAAGATGTTTTTTTAAATTGAAAATTGACTGGATATTGAGCTGTGTGAATAGAGCGGCGGAGTCAGCAGCCCAGTCACTAAGGGTAGTCATCCTGCAGAATCTTTTTTGGAGCATATAAAGTTTATGAAGGTGGGTTGGATAAGTTGCTCCCCAAATAGTATTGCAGTATATGAGTTTAGGATAAATTAAACTATAATAAAGAGTAAGGAGATCCTTCTGATGAAGGAACCTTTTAATCTTACCCATGATGCCAACAGATTTTGCTATTTTCTTGCAAACATAGTGAATGTGGTTCTTCCAGATCAAATTTTCATCAATTCAATTCAATCAATTCAAAACTCCAAGGAAAATTGTTGATGAAGCCTGAGTAAGTGGGTCATTACCTATGGATAAACAAGTGTTAAAATCACAGTATTGTTTCTCAATGTAAAAAAAAACTAGATTTTTTTTTACATTGAGAGATAATGTATTTAATGCAAACCATTTTGAAATGTAATTTAAATCATGATTTGCTTTGGACATAAGCACCTTATGGTTAGTATGTGGAAAAAAATTAGTATCATCAGCAAAAAGTATGGGGCAAAGGAAGGACAAGGCTGAAACTAAGTCATTAATGTAAATTAGGAATAAAAGTGGACATAATATGGATCCCTGTGGGACCCCACATGCTAAAATAGCTCTATCTGAGGACCATCCATTAAAAGTTACATAATGTTGTCGACTTTGAATATAATTTTTAAACCATTGGAGTATTTCCAGAAAAAACATAATATGACAACTTTTGAAGTAAGATTTCATAATTAACAGTGTCAAAAGCTTTAGACAGATCAAGAAAAATTCCTAAAGTGTATTCATTGTTATTAAATACAGTTTGAAGTTGTCTACCAACTGATGAACAGCCATCTCTATTGAATATTTCTTCCTAAAACCAAAATGATGCTCATAAAGGATATTCTGCTCCTGTAAATGTACCATCATTCTGTTGTAAATTAACTTCTCTAAAATCTTTGAGAAACATAGGAGGATGGAGATAGGGCAGTAGTTGCTAAATAAACTGCAGTCTCCAGATTTATGTAGCAATTTTAAGGCCCTTGGGTATTATTCCGGTTCCTAGAGATTTAGAAAATCTATATGTCAATGGCTTGATTATGGAGGAACTAATTTTAATAATCAAACTTGCCCAAACCTCATAATGACCAACAGCTGAATCTTTCAGTTTGACTATTATCTCGATAATCTCTTTCTCATTAGGAGGATAGAAGGATAGCAACCTTTTAAAAACTCAGACCGTGACCCAGAAATAGGACTTATCTTCTCTGATAGAACTGAACCATTGTTGACAAAATAAGTGCTGAAGGCACATGCAATATCAGAAGGGTCAGAGTAAGTAATGCTTTCAGCAACAAACGCCTTTGCTTGATTGAGAAGCTGGTTGATAACTTTCCATGTGGTTTACATATTATCTGATTCATTGTTAAATTTTTCGGAGAAATATTTTTGCTTTGCAATTCTAATAAGATAGTTGTATTTATTTCTAGGTTTTTTTAAATTTGCAATATTGATAGGGGATGGATTACTGTTATATTTTTTTATATAACCTAGTCTTACCTTGCAAAGACTTACAGAGACCAGAGGTAAACCAGGGTTTATTGATTGCACCACTCTTTCTTGTTTTCTCAGTGACCAGGGGAAAGCACTTGTTGAATACATTGCTGAAGGAGGAAAAGAATGATTGATATGCCTGCTCAGCATCATGAGTATTAACATCATCCCAAGAAGTATCATCAATCAGCTTCACAAATCGCTCAGTATTTCTTTTGTTGTACTCTCTAAATCTTAGGAGTTTTGCGAGTTACAGCATGATTACTTGAGGTTACTGATGGAAAGTTGATTATTGGAAAATGGTTCGATATATCAGAATAGAAAATACCGTATTCATTTTCTGATGCTTAAAAGCTGATTTAGCGCTGGAAAAAAATATAAATGTAATATTTATATTGCTATTTGTAGTTTTATAGCATATCTAAAAACACAAGCTCTCTCAGTGCACACCTTTTGCTTTGGTGAATAAGAGCAGTTCCCTGTGAAATAGTTTTGTTTGTTGAACAAACAATTCCTGTTTGCATTCTCTAATCCTGTCTGCACTTTAGCGACTTTTTCCATAAATTCATGTTGTTTGTTGGATGCTGTTGTTATTATTATTATTATTATTATTACCTGCGCCACCAGGGGTTGTCTGTCTGCCGTTCCTAAGTCTTGACTTTAAAAAAAAAAAAAGCTTTAGATGGATCTTAATGACATTTACAAGCAGTGTCCAAAATGGAACAAGGAATAGGCCAGTTGATTTTGGGGGTGATCCTGAATTCAGGATTTTATTTCATTTTCAAGTGAATAACCTCTCAGTTGGCATGTTTATCTGTTGCTAGATAACACACTTCAAGGGCACAACAGCATAATGTTGAACTGAGCAGCCTTGGTTTGCTTTTCTAGTTTATCATATTTACTTTTTTACTACATTATTATTCTTTGGAGGTATAAAAGTGCTGTGCAATCATGCTGCTTATATGTGCTCTCTAGTTACCATGAAAACATTGTCATCTTCTACAACATTGATGAAGTTAGATCAGTGACAGTGGATGAAGACACTGAGTGATGTTGAGTTACTAATAGATTTGGCCAAAAAAGTCATTTTCTTCAGTTTTCTCTGTTTCTGATAAAAAATAACCACCAACTTTCAGTCTGAACATCTATACCAGGGGTGTCAAACATGCGGCATGGGGGCCAAAATTGGCCTGCCTAAAGGTCCAGTGCGGCCTGTGAGAGAATTTGTCAAATGAAAAGATTACACCAAAAATATCTCAAGTTGATCAGACACATAAAGTAATAGCGTAATAACCTATAAATAATGACAATTCCAAAGTTTTCTCTTTGGTTAGCTTGAAAAAAGTAGAGTTACATGAAAATATTTACAATCTACAAACTCCCCATGGTGAGATAAATAAATCACCTATATCTGTAAGTAGAATTTGAACAAGATTCTGCCTGTTACTAAATGTTTTGTGGCTTTATAGATCTACTGTGATCTGTAAGTTGCGCATGTGTAGATATTGGTAAAACTGCACTTTAACTTTTGTGCGCTAAAGCAAAGATCAAAGTTTATTATTATTTTTTAAATATAAGTAATTTTTTTTTTTTACTGGTATGGCCGACTTCAGATCATGTTGGGCTTGTGTGGCCCCTGAACAGTTCAAACAGTTATCTATATATAAATGAATGAAACATCGGAAAATACAGGATTTACACTGAAAAATGCAAAATACACAGGATAATATTACAATAAATGAAGATAAATCACTTAAGGAAGGTTAAAAATCGATAAAATTACAATTTGGGGACTGACAAAAGTAGCACTGGGTCTTTATGGGTTAAATTACCCCTGGAGCTAAATGGTGTTTTGCATTGAATTGCAAAATGAAGGTAACATACAAGACAAAACAAGATTAAAATGATATATGTCAAGTTGAAAGTGGAAAAAAACTTCATACATGAGAAGACAAACTGGGCGCCATTCATACGGGTTTAGAATTGCACTGTCCCCACATTCAGCTTGTGTTGTAATGTCAAACTTTGTTTGATTCTTCACTGTGTGTGTCCAGGTACAGAGCAGGCCAGAGCATTGGCACAGACTTTACTCAACGTACCGTATGGACAGGAAGATGGAGAGAAGCTGGATGTGTACATACCCAGAACCAACTCCCTGGGTTGGTATATTGACCTTTATCACCGTCTTCACTATGGATATATTTGGATTTGATATGTTCCCTTGTTTATGATTTTCATTTAGATATTGTGTTATGAACAGTACAATGTGCAGGATTTAAGAACATCCACCATGATTTGACAGAAAGGCAATATTATACTCAGAAATGATCAGATATACTTTTATTTGTCCCACTCTGGGAAATCCCAGATACTTACATTAGTGAAGTACATTAGTATTAGTGCTTAATCAGAATACTTGGGATTTTATTACTTTAGAATGAGTCGTTTATATCTACAGAGGAAATGGATCAGCGTTAACGGAGTCTATTGTTGCTCCCTCCAAACGCTTTCCTGTCCCCATCCCCGTCAAAACAAACCAACCAACCAAAACAAAAGAACTGGTCTCACTCCAGACCAAACTGAAGCACAAGGCTTGGTTCATATGGTTTATCATCATTTCATTCTGGAATTGTTAAAATTACAAAGAATCTGAATTCACAGTTTGAAAATGGGTTTAAAATCGTTACATTAAGCTCCACAAGGCTATAATCACCAATAAAGGAATGTAAAACGGTAAATTTAATGCATACACACAGCCATAGTTGATATCTTATAAATAGGCTAAACTATAGACGTTGCTAAATATCACACACAATTAAACCCATTTTTTTGTGTGTCTGTTTTTTTATTTTTTAAAATGTACTTCAAATACCTCTACATTTGACTTAGTTTAGGAGTTTGTTTTATTAATAAACTGACTGGACTTGATGTTGTGTGATTCACAGCTTTGCTGCATCTGTTTCAGATATGCCCCTTGTTATTTATCTACATGGAGGATACTGGCAGTTTCTCAGGTATGAGTCACTGCTTTTGAAGAATAGAAATGTATGTGTTTCTTAACCAGACTTTTTATCTTGGTAATATTGTGTGTACCCACAGCAAAGACGAGTCTGGATTCATGGCTGTTCCACTTGTTGATAAAGGCGTAGTGGTGGTAGCTGTCGGTTATGACATCGCCCCAAAAGGTAAAAGTTTATTGTATCTGATAATTGGCAAAATATGTTGTTTTTCATTCCTTACTTTGCTGGGGAGATTGTATCACCATTTCGGTACTTAAATGTCTTTTTCAGGGAACATGGACATGATGGTTTCCCAAGTTCGTCGCAGTGTTGTGTCGGTTATTCAGCAGTATTCTCACATCAGGTAAACAAGAGGTCAGATTTATTTTGACATAACATAGTTAACGTGCAGTAAACACTAAATATCAATGCTTTCATCCTCAGCGGTCTGTATATATGTGGTCACTCTGCTGGGGCTCACCTGGCCGCCATGGTCTTGTCCACCGACTGGTCACATTACGGTATCACCCCACAGATAAAAGGTGTGTGCCCACATGCAAAAAGACAAGTAACAGGATGAGCTTTGTTTTGAAAATTGCTGGCTGACTTAAATCTTCTGCCCATTGTTCTATGGTTCACAGGTGCTTTCCTCATCAGTGGCATATATGACCTCCTGCCCATCCTGTCCACCTACGTTAACGAGCCATTGAAAATGACTGAGTATGTCAATTTTCTTAATGTTATGCAATTCAGATCAATGAGAATCTACTGTATGTGACACAAAATGGGGGTATATTATTTGTACGTGACAAATGTAACTGTGTGTAACATAATATGTCTTGGGTTTCCAATTCTCATTTCTTCACTATCGTCATCCCTGTCACCATCTTTCTTCCCATATAACTGCTGCTGAATTCAATGGGACATTTGGCCCAGGCTGTCAAACCCTAAATTTATCTCAAAGGCCTGGAGAACATCCCCGTGTTTGTACCCATCTTCAGGAGTAACAGTGGTCTTTTCTTACACAAGTGGGGATAGACATCTACTGTCAAGGGAAAAATGCCTTCCTTCATTCCTTCTTTAGATTTTTCATCAGACGCATCACACTCCTTCAGGCTGAAAGACATCTTTGCTGTTGTTTCAAATATTTGAGAAGGTGGCGGGTCCGTGGGAGACAGGCACACATCATCACACAGACAACTTCACAGTGTCAAATGTTTAATAAGGTTCACACGTAAAGCACAGCAAAAATAGGACAATAGTACCACGGTGCTAGATAATCTGTGTCAATAGCTTATCCCCGCACGGTTAGTACGTCAACGATTGACGCAGCATCAACTTCTTACCGTTGACACCGGATGGGGAGCCCTCACCCTAGGTTAGAAGTAAGCGTCAATCAAGCTGGGCGCTTTGTACACCAGCCCACAGCAGACTCCAAAGAGAATGGATGCTTGAGTTCTTTTTATAAGTCTCTACAGCACCACTTGTGAGTGGGGGGGCCAACCCCCACTCCCAGGCGAGCCATGTGTAGGGTTAACTGCTCCCAACTGTCCGGCACCAACCGACACACATAAAAGTTCTAAAAAAACAGGAACTGCTCAAACCGACACACATAAAAGTTCTAAAAAAACAGGAACTGCTCATAACTGTAGAGCCAACCGAAGTTCATCATATGAGTAGAGGTACCTCTACAAAGAACATCACATAGTCGGTAAACGGGCATCACATAGTCAGTCAATGTGAATGCTTAGAACCACAACCTGGAGCAATACATCTTCCCCCCAATTTCTTACACATTTGCATTCCGATACTCAGTATTTTATTGACCTCCCCGTTGCCTGCATGTAGAACCACAGGGAGACCATGGACAATCTTCGGCACTCTGGAAAGACGCCAGATGACATTATCTGTGGTCAGCTTCTGTCTGATTCACTATCTTTGTTAACACATCGAAATTCACGCCCTTGTCGAGCACATGAAGAAACGTCAGAAACCCTTCGCTGATTTTTTTTCAGCTCAGGAAGAGGACTTCGCCCAATTTTCCTAATGACATGATGATCTAGAGTCTACCCACTCAAGCCGATCAATGGAATTCTGGTACTGTTCTGACCATGGTCCCTGTAATCCGTGGAAAAACAGTCACTCCTTTTTTCAGGTCGGCCATAATGCTGTTCAGTATATGATTATGTCATCATGGAACCATCTTGTGACTGTGTTCTCCCTTGTGAATGTTCTCGGCTCCTCTTTCCATCATCTCTCTGTAATATCCAGATGTATGTCTGTAAGTCGAATCTTCTGGATGCTGCTTGAAAGGAAACTCTTCAAGCCAAAGACTGTATTGGGATTTCTGAGGTGTTTACCTATACCTGAACTCCTCTTCTTGTGGTGGTGTATGTTTATTATCCTTGGCTCTATGTTTATGTGAGAATTTGTCTGGTGACTACCTGTACGGTTCATCCTCAGTCTCAGGTTTGTATCTGAAAGGAGCTTCTTCTTTCTCTGTAAGCATTCTGCTCTTTTCAGAGACACTCCAGTCAGTTGAGAACGTGCCCCTTCTCACTTAGCTCTTTCTGCCCTCCTCCTCCCTTAAAATCAAGTACTTGGGTATTGGATCATTCCATCCAATGGCTTTGTGACACAGCTCCTGTATCTCAACAATCAGTTCTTTAGTTTTTTGGACAGTTTGAACACTCGTTAATCCACCATCAACATAGATATTTGTTTTTCACAATAACAGATGATGCAGGATAGAGGGCCTCATACTGTTGTGCCAAATACTTCAAACGAAAGTTGGCATATCCAAGTGAAGACGCAACACTGAAGAGATGAACAGTCATGTGATTGATATTCCTTGGGTTCACTGTCCAGCCCGTCCTCTTCTTGCTTGTTTGTGTCTGTGTAATGACAATAAAGGAAGTCTAAGTCTTAATATTATCATTCAGAAAATGTAGGAATTTAACATGATCTTGATGCACATCTAAGACCTTCAAAACACCAGTAACAATGGGCAAAGATTGTTCTTTAACTGAAACCCAATACACAAAGGTGTGGCTCCCCTGTCTATCTAGTATGTGAGGATTGGCTAACCCTGTAATGCTCCATTATAGGGTTAGCCAGGACTAAGCTGGCTAGTTCTGCATGAACTGATGAAGCCGCTTAGATTAAGGGTCGAAACATCTTGAAGGCAAAAGTCAGTCCTGTTGACTTGATTCAATTGTCTAGAGATGCCTTTGACATAGATGAATGAGAATTTACACAGACATGTATTTAAGGTTCACTATTACCACTTTCTATCGCTGGGTTATGGGTCAGATTACGAAGTTTTTGCAAAACCTCCTGTTTTTTCAGAAAGGAGGGCAACTACAACAAGTGTAAGCATGTTGAAGTGCTTATAGGATTATTAGGATTTCAAGGAAAACGATATTTCCAGAAAAGAAAATGTTGAAATGGGCTAATAAGCAACATCAGTGGCTGATGTGTATTCATCTGATTTGTATCATGTGATTAGAAAAAAAACATGCAGTACGTGGAATATGTATATGTATGGAGTGTTTATGTATTCAGTATATGATTCAGAACCGAGCAGGAGACCAAGGTCTAATTGGTGTCTTTAAATTGGAGTACTTTCTATTTATGTAAATCAGGTTCAGGGTTCTGAATTGTGTCCTATTGCTGTTGAGGAATGTTGAGTTGAAATTACAAATTGTGTCAAAATGACATTTTGGTCTTTCTTGTTCCAAGCCTTCTGTTTTTCAAAGGAGTGTAAATGTGCAAGTGGACATTCAGGAAATTTATAGCTGTAAAATGATTATTGATCAGATAAGTGAGTATTCCAGTAATGACACCTACTATCTCGCCTAGACCTGATTACAAATATAACTTACAGTAATTTGCTTCTTCAACCTTGAGCCCTGCTGCAATTCTTATGTACTGAGATAAGTATTTATTTGGTGCTTCTTATCAACACAAATCTTCTGTTCTTTAGATTATCATGTCATTTAATTTATTTTATACCATCACTAACTCATGTATGTGACTAGTCATATCATTAATGTTATGAATAGTCACACACATGAGCTAGTTCTGTGTACAGCTGGTGTTTGTGTGCAGTGTTGTGATGCAGACTGTGCTTGAATCTTTTGGTGTGTTTCTGAATGTTTGTCCTCTGCTGGGTCTGTTGTGCCAGGCAGCGTCTGACTCCTCTGTCGTCTGGGTGTTTCCTATTGGCAGGGAGGTGGCGTTGAGAAACAGTCCGAGTCAACTGGTCTCTCAGCTTAAACTGTCCTCTACCGGCTGCCACGTGGTCGTGGCCGTTGCTCAGAATGACTCGCCTGAGTTTCGCAAGCAGTCGGAACAATACTACAAAGTCAGTGCTTAAGGTGTTATCTGCTTTAATTAGACAATTTTAGAATATCATTATTTATTTTTTAAACATTCAGTCATGAAATGCCAACAGACCGTAAGTCCACGTCAGTCTATATACGAATCCATTGACAGACCATCTGTGATTTGTTTCATATTGTCAGAAAGTGGAGTGTTACTCCACAAAGACGTGGTATCCAGCTGTGGAATGACATTTAAGTAAAACTAAATTTTAAAAAAGAAAAGTCTCCTCAGTCCTTCTATAAAGTCAGAAGTCAAACAAATACAATTTACTTTTATATAAAAAACCGAAAAGTGGCCCAGCTGGATAGCTCAGTTGGTAAAGAACCAGGCTGGTGCATAAGGGACCTGGGTTCGATTCCTGGGGGGAGTGACCAGTTAGTTGTGTCAGGAAGGGCATCAGACGTAAAAACTCCTGCCAAATCAAATATGCGAATTGAATTTGCTGTGGGGAGCCTGGAAGGGAAAAAGCTGAAAGAAATCATGATCATAAAACACAGAAAAGTACAAATCACATGTAAGCATGTAATGAGCAAAGCTTGGTATTCTTGATTAATACTTAGATGAGTAATTTATGTAAATATCAAATGCATTAATAATATGTGGCTATTAATGCATGTTCTTTATGTTTGTTATTGTTTCTCTTTCTCCTGTTTAAAGGCTTTGGTAGAATCAGGACTGACTGTTACTCTGGAGGACGTGCCA
>JAPTHA010000001.1:14122086-14138397 GCA_029814585.1 Gymnapogon annona
GTGTGTCCAAACTTTTGGCCTGTAGTGTGTGTATATACACACGCACCCACGAATAATAAATAAATTATATACGTGTGGTCATTACAGACCCACAACCCACTTGAGACCAAATAATGACCAGTGCCCCGTACTAAAACGACTTTCCAACCATTAACTGTTAATATCTCTATAATTGTAGTAGCATTTCACAGTGACATTTGAACTAATACGCCGCGTCCGTAAAACATTAGCATTAGCGGTTGTTGGGACCGTGCCTGTGACTGATAGGACGGCGGCCGGTCACCAGTCTCCATCCAGGAGGAGCTAATCACCGGGACGCCGGCCGGTAACTCAACCCTCTGCCAGTCATGCCCTGTAATGGGAACCTGACGCACCGGGTAAGAGGAAGCCGAGGTGTGAACCGTCATAAAGTGACGCGTGAACACCTGTTTATTTCAGTTTTTCGTCTTTGATATGCTATATAATCTTAGAGTGACAGCGTTGCTAAATGTTAATGCTAGCGAAAAGTTGCTATCTGACGTTAGCTTAACTAAGTTAACACTTGGTTAACATTTTCAACGGTTGTGGTCCTGTTCTTTGATAACGGTAGCGGAACATGACAACTGATTCAGTCGTGCATAAAAGTAATTGCGTCTATGGTGTTTATCGTTGTGAACAGGGTGAGTTGGTGAAAGTTTCCACTGTGCCTTCGTGGCTCTGTTTCAGAACGTTGTGTACGGAGTCTTCAAGAGCTAGATGTCACTGATAAACATCAACAAAAACTACAGCACCAGGGTGTTTTCTCAGTTTATACACTGTAGAAAAGCCCCGGTCAGGTTACAGGTCGAAGTTGGAGTAGTTTTTAAATGTGTTGCTTCTTATTAACGTACTTGTGTTATATAAGCCTCGTTTCATGCTGTCCCATAGACTTGTTCTCAGCTGGTGTGGACCTGGGAACCACATTCACCCCTGGCAATGAAACACATTTTTATGGAGCTGAAATCAAGTAAATAATCAAAATACATAGACAATTTTCATTACTGTATTAAGAAGCCATTTTTGTGAATGAATGACAATTTCACCTGCATATCTGTATGTAAGGTTTGATATTTAAGATCTGGCATTAAATCTGTATTTAACACACACTTTTGCCCATAAATTTGGTAAAAAAAAATAAATATTGCTGTTACTTCACATGAAATGCTTCTAACAATGAGATTTCTGTGAAGAGTAATTGGGACTCAGGATGTAATCAATGCACCTGGTCGCCCTTCCTGACACAACCCTTGTATTATTCTGGGCTTTGGACTGGCAGAATGAGACATTGAGGCTACAGTTGTAGGCAGCAGTGCGAAGGGTCTTGCCCAAGGACCCACAGTGGACACCCATCCCAGGAATCAAACCCAGGATCCCTATGCACCAGCCCGGTGCCTTACCAACTGAGCTATCCCGCTGCTTGGTCAGCTGTTATTGTCCTTTTGATATCCTCCTTTGTTGTGTTTTCATCTCTGCGGCAACTTTCCTTGTTGTCAACTGCCACTGTTGTGTTTAGAGCGCTGGGGCCCTGCTTCCCATAAGCTCGCCCAGGAGAAGCCAAACAGCCACTATGGTCACCTGAGAGAAACCACCTGAACCTCTGTATTGGAAATACGTTGTGCACTGCAGTGTTAACTCTCAAAACAATATCTCTGGAATCTTTCACCGTTCCACAAATGTTAGCATGGAAAAAGTCCTCAGCCCAAAGTAATAACAGCTCACAGATCTCTGTGTCTCCCCAGCTCCACATCTTTCTGGTTGCGTTGATAGATATGTTTACGCTACACAGTCTGCAATTACTCTTAAGTCCCCCCTGATGTGGGGGCCCCCACACACGTGACCAAAATGTCACACCTTGGTTGTGTAATGAGAGATGTTCCTTTTGCACAGCATTCCATAATCATGATCCAATATTCATTACAGCTCTGTTACTACCTCCACAGGAGTTACAGATGTGCAACCAAATGATCAACTGTTTAGTTCACACACACGTCCTCCCACAATAAAAGTGAAATAATCCCATAACAAGCTGGTGAGAAAAATGTAGTGGAATAAAAGTTCAAATCCACATCCGATGGCCACTGTTCCACATCAGTACAACTCGCTTTCTTGATTAATTTGCAAACGGGTTCTTTCTTGGTTGTCTTACATGAATAGGATGGAATATGAGAGTGCAATAGCGATAATGAGGAGACTGAACAATATGGATCAGTTATGCATGTGGGCCAGAAGGCTAGAGGGATGTGGAGTTCATTATGGAATGTGTGTGAAGCTGAGCAACATCGTGGGTACAGGGAGTTCAAGGGAAAAGAGGTGAAAGAAGGGTGAATAATTGAATTCTTCATGCAGTTTACACTGATGCTGTGTTTGTAGTTGTGTTGCAGCGGAGGGACATATTTGCCATGAGTACAATAGGGACAATAGAGGCATTATTTGTTGTCCAAGAGTTCGCTAATGTGATGTGTGCGTTTAAAATTCAGAAGGCTGTAGGGTGAGGAGAGGCAAAGGGTGAAAGAAATGGTCACCGGCTGTTTGTGAGGCTAAACATTGACTACTACTAACGAGTTGCTGTGCATATATTCCTATAAACTGGTTCATGTTTACATTCATACTTTTGAGAACATGGTCACACCGTGGCTGACTGACGCTCTCTCAAGCTCATATTCCTTTTGGTTTACTGCTGCTGTTAAGTATTTCTTAATGATAGTGGTTTCTTGGTTTCATTACGTAAGTGTTCTGGTTCTGTGGACCCACAGATCCCATCTATTGTGTTTTACAATGTTATTTACTTAATCTCAAGATATAACATGAAGCTACATATTATTGGTCATTAAAAGACCAATGATCCAACTATCACACGTTATGAACTCCAGCAGTTTTTTTTAATTAGTTCTAACTTCTAATTTTGTTAATTTTTTTTTATTTTTCACAGGAAATACACCCATTACTGTTTGTTCATCTATTAACTCTTTGTAAAAAAAAATTGAGTACAGCTACCACTGCATTAGACAGGACTATTAAATGATGTTAGTCTGTCAAAGAGAGATGTTCTAAAATGTGCTTTAAAAGGGGGAATACGATACTGTATCTGTAGGAAACAGTGGTGTAGGCCAATTAACACTCACAACATGATTACCACCATGTCATTTGATTCAGTTAAACCTATTCATCACACCTGTTCAATGGCCTAACGACAGTGGCGTGACCTAAACATTGGTCTGACTCGTTAAAATTTCCAAAACATGGTAATAATAGTCATTCACATTAATAAGTGCTAAAGGCGCCCTTGTCTTCGTCCACTCACTGAAACGCAGTACGAGAGGGAAACGTGCCGGCGTACTGGTGCGACTCTGCCGGCATGGACTTCATATACCACTGCCAGGAATATTCCTCTCCAACGTGCATTCACTCTGCAATAAACAGGATGAACTCCAGCTACTGATGAGTAAAAAGAGACTTTTCTTCATCTTCCATCCTGTGCTTCATGGAGACGTGGCTGTGTGGATCAGTACCGCACTCTGCGGTGGATCTGGCAGGCTTCCAAGTCCTCAGAGCAGATCACGACACTGAGGTCTCCGGCAAGACGAAGGGTGGAGCAATCTGTTTTTATGTCAACGGCGGCTGGTGTAACGATGTGACGGTGACCCTGCAACACTGTTCTACTGGCCTGGAATAATTTCTCAGTCCCGGCACCAATCCCCTGAGCCTCCACTCATCAGCTTCAGCCCATCAGCTTTCCCCTCACCTCCCCCCACCACAGCAAAAGACTGGGCATTTCCACAGCTGCCCACTTCAAAGCCCCCCCGCCATCCCCCACCACAGGGACGGCCCTCTCCATCCTGGAAAGGGACCTTAACCGGCTCTTCAAGAGACAGAACCCTCGTAAAACAGCTGGATCTGACTCTGTCTCTCCATCTACCCTGAAGCACTGTGCTGATCAGCTGTCTCTGGTGTTCATAGACATCTTCAACACCTCACTTGAGACATGCCACGTACCAACCTGCTTCAAATCCTCCACCATCATCCCCTTCCCTAAAACACCAAGGCCCACAGGACTTAATGACTATGGACCTGTCGCCCTGACCTCGGTGGTAATGAAGTCATTTGAGCGCCTTGTGCTGTCCCACCTCAAAATGATCACAGACCCATTCCTGGACACCCTGCAGTTCGCCTACAGAGCCAATAGGTGTGTAGACGACACTGTCAACATTGCTCTCCACTTTATTCTCCAGCATCTGGACTTCCCAGGAACCTATACTAGGATCCTGTCTGTGACTTCAGCTCTGCTTTCAACACTGTTTTCCCAGCCTTACTGTAGGACAAATTCTCCCAGCTGAATGTGCCAGACTCCACCTGCAGGTGGATCAATGATTTCCTGTCAGACAAGAAGCAGCATGTGAAGCTAGGGAAACATATTTCTGATTCCCGGTCCATCGGTATTGGATCCCCTCAAGGCTGTATATCCTTTCTCCTCTGCTATTCTCCCCGTACACTAACAGCTGCACCTCCAGTCACCAGTCTGTTAAACTCCTGAAGTTTTCGGATGACACCACCCTCATTGGTGTCATCTCTGATGGGGACGAGTCTGCATACAGGTGGGAGATTAACTAGCTGGCGTCCTGGTCCAGACGGAACAATCTGGAGCTCAACACTCAAAAGACAGTGGAGATAATAGTGGACTTAAGAAAGAACTCACCCCCACCCGCCCCATCACCCTGTATAACTCCCCAGTAGTGTGGAGCACTTCCGCTTTCTGGGCACCATCTTCACCCAAGACCTGCAGCTTGTCATTCGTTCTGCTGAGAGAGTGATTGACTGCAGCGAGCAGTAAAGATTGCGGCTGACCCCTCCCACCCTGGACACAATCTCTTTGAGTCACTCCCCTCTGGCAGGATCACAACCTCACGCCACAAGAACAGCTTCTACCCCACTGCAGTGAGCCTCATCAGCAAGACCATGGCCCCACTCTAACCCTCCTCACGAACTTTTGAAGATTCAGGCACTAATCTATGCAGCTACTTACTTAAGTTACATTTGCCAACTTAAGTAAGTAGTTGGCAAATGTAGACTTAAGTCTACATTGCACATAGACTTAAGCTACATTGCACATATTTTATATTTCTATTTCTTTTTATATTATAGTGTAATATTTTGTCAATTGATGCCTGACTGGAAGCACTGGCTCAGTTTTAGCATTGGCGGTGTTTGCATGCACGCATGCAAATCCGCCGATCGGCTGTGTTCGTCGGCACACATGCAAATGCCTTAGATCGGTGGTGTTCGCAGGCATGCACACAAACCCGCCAATCGGCTGTGTTCACTGGCACACGCAAATGCCTTAGATCGGCGGTGTTTGCAGGCATGCATGCAAACCTACCAATCGGCAGTGTTCGCAGATATGCACGCAAACTCCGCTGATCGGTGGTGTTCGCCAGCACTCACACAAACCCGCTGGCGAGGTGCGGTCCAGTGCCATGCGATCTACCCACAATACCTTACTATTCATATTCATTAATAATAGATTTTTAATAACTACTTACTTTTTGGAACCTGCCACCCAGGTGTACCGTTCGTAGTTATCAACTTGAGTGTTGCGGTCAGCGGCGTCTTTACAGTGACATTTCTTGAAAAGTGACGTTCTTGAGAGTGGCGTTGCAACTAAATCTGCGACCAAAAGAGCAATTGTGGTTTGAAAAAATTAAAACAACTTGTCTCGCTACACAAATGATCCATTTCCTTATTTCCTGTTTATCACATTGAGTCACTGCTCAGGTCTGCTCTGTGCAGCTTTTCATCGCTCGGCCTCCCTCTATCGCATATGCAATTAAAAGACGTACATACACTGACGCTGTAGGCCCGCTAGATGGCCCCAGTGAAGCCAAACTTGACGTGGATTGGTTAACGCCAGAGGTCCATTCTCATTCATTTTAAGCTATCATGCACGTCTGAAGGCCTAGAGGCAGATTTTGGACCCTGGCAACACATGATAGTGAATAATGATTGGATAAAAACACTAACATAAACCCCACCCTCCAAATCTCCACCTGGGGCTGGAAGCTGAGCAACCAACTTTGGAAAGCTATGAAATGAAGAGTATAGACCATGGGGAATAATTTAATACATATTTGTGGGAGGAAAAAAAAAAAATATATATATATATATATATATATTCTTGATTATGTTTAGGCCAGCAGAGAAGGCCTTGCTGGGCCCACCACTGAATGTTATTGTTATTTTAGTACAATGTATATTTTATGCACTAAACCACCAAAGCAAATTCCATGTAAGTGTAAACCTACTTGACAATAAAACTGATTCTGGTTCTGAGGATAAAACAAAGTCAATTGTAAAGTAAGAAGTAATCATAAAGAAGATGGATGACCAGTTCCCTTAACCAGTGGGTGCATCAGAAATTCTCCTCTACGATTATCCTACTCCAGTTGACTCCCTTCTGTTTAGCTGTCTGTTGTCTTGAAGCAAATCTCTGCATGCTACTGTTGTAAACATTATGATTTGCCCCACAATGATGTAAACACATTGTTTCTATCATCACAGCATTTTGAAGTTTATCATATGCAGTTCTTGGACCATCTGAGAAATATGTGACCTTTTGCAATGTGTCTTTTATGCTATGTGTTTCTCAGGTGATCACCACCTCCTGTCCAGTTCTGACACTTGGCATGACAGTGGCGCTTCCATGACCTCCGTCCGTGTCGCCATCCGAGGCCTCCCCCTAGCCTTGGCCTCCATGACACAAGCAGCCACATCAGACTCTCGTTTCCATCCTAAATGGCGGGCAATTGCAATAGCGGCCTTGCTGGCTCTGGTGCTCATGCTTTACCTGCAGCGGACTGTAGTGGACAGGAACGTTTCCTCCAGGGGTTACTACCCAACCACAGGTCACAATCTGCACCTCTTGAAAGGCTCTTATGGACAGACTACTCAAAGTTTTTCCTGCCACCAGAAACAGGAAAAGCCTTATAATGACACGTACCCACTAAGTCCACCAGAAAGGACAGAGTACGGCATCCGCTACCGTATCGCAGTGATCGCAGACCTGGATACAGCTTCACATAGCTCTAAGGAGCAGACATGGTTCAGCTACATGAAAAGAGGTTACTTGACTGTTTCTAATGATGCAGAAACAGTGGAGGTGGAATGGGACTCTGATATCATCACTCTGGAGAGTCACCTAGCAGAGAAAGGACGAGGTACAGATGTTCACGTCTTATCCTGTAAATGTGCCCACTCTGTCACCTTCATTGACAGATTGTCCTTTACTACAGGCATGGAGCTGTCTGAGTTGGTGGCTTTTAACGGTCACCTGTACAGTGTGGACGATCGTACAGGGGTGGTGTACAGGATCGAGGGCAGCCAGGCTGTTCCCTGGGTTATTTTACCAGATGGTGACGGTTCCGTCTCCAAAGGTAAGTCACTACTGTGCACTTTTTAACCAGTATACCGTCTCCATGCAAGGAAGTCACCAGCTGTCAATTGCAGTTCACTTTCATTTTGTATGCATAGAAATTGACTGCTGTCCAAAACGTCCACAAAAAATCACAACCACAATAAATCATCTTGCACCCATTGTGCCCTTCGGAACCTGATCAAAATGCCAACCTAGCATACATTAGATCACAGTAATATATTGACGTCAATCTACACTCACTAGTCACTGACTCTGGTTAATTGGCCACCACACCGTCACTCCCAACTGATATATCGGAAACCTGTCCATTTGAAAAACCCCTCCTGGTAACCCAACCCCCTTCCCCCACCCCCAGATCTATACTCAACATTAAAACAATTGTAATGGCTATAACTTGCGCTTCCACACAATTTTATCCGCTCATCACTGAAGCCTGCATCTCTTTGGCCATCCCTCCTTCCAGTTTACAGTGCCTGGAAACCATTATGATAAAACCTAAAACTATTTTTTTCCCATTTTCCTTTTTCAAAAACTATTCAGTCAATAGTCCATGATTACATGAATAAATATTAAGCCGCCAGACAGTTGTAAGGCTTAAAGAAGACAAGAAGGATGACAAACAGAATAATTTTCCATAAAGGTACTCCAGTAGTATGAAGATAGTCAGTGTAATCGGTCTCAATTGTTTTATTTATATGCTGTTTTAACAGGGGTGTCAAACTCAGTTTAGTTCAGGGGCCAAACTCAGCCAAATTTGGTCTGAAGTGGGCCAGACCAGTACAACACAATTATGTATCAATAACGTCAACTCCAAACTTTCCTTATATGATGAATATGTTTACGTGTACGTGTAAAACACTCAAAACTCTTAAGAACACGTGTAATTTTAACAGTATTATACCTCAGTTTATAATTTATGTACATTTCAACTTGCAGATCAGTGGATTTACAAATACACAAAACATTTAGTAACAGGTAGAATGTTAAATTGCCGCTTCTTAAGACATTTTTTGTTGTTTATATTTGTTTAGATTATTTGCGTTTTGTGAACATATACGTTTGCCACTCTATAAATAAAATTTAATTTTAGAATCTGAACTAAAGACTAATGTAGCAATAATGGGAAAGCTCTTGCCTTGCTGCCTGAACTCAATATGAAAACCTGTGAAAAGTGTTCACAGATAATCAAAGACTTCTCACAGGCTTTTCCTTGTTTTTTGTCTAGGGTTCAAGGCTGAGTGGTTGGCAGTGAAAGATAAACGGTTGTATGTTGGCGGCCTAGGGAAGGAGTGGACTACAACCTCTGGGGAGGTCGTCAACAACAACCCAGAATGGGTCAAAGTAGTTGGATACCATGGTGATGTAGAGCACCAGAACTGGGTCCCACAGTACAACGCCTTACGGAACGCTGCAGGGATCCACCCACCAGGTTCTAAAAAGCGTTTTCCTATAAATATTTTCATTCAAGCACTAATATTAGTCTGTTAATCACAGAATTAGTCTATTCAAAATGAGGTATAGCCTTTAATATAAAATACCAGCATGAATGGCAATCATCCAAGATGGATTAAAATGAGACTTTTAGCACAGTGTGAAATGTTTTAAACGTTGACTCACAGGTTTGTGGAAGTTGATCACTATGAGATCACCATGGTTTCATGGTGTAGGAGTTGCTGTAGGATTTACATCATGGGGGACGTTAGTTGCACAGCTGCAGTGTAAATGGGAAGTTTCACACCATGTATTTGGAAAAGGAGTGACTCTCGTTTGCTACATTTCTTGAACTCATTTTCTTTCCTCCTGGCTTGCAGGCTACCTGATCCATGAATCGGCAGCATGGAATGAGCGCCTGCAGCGATGGTTCTTCCTGCCTCGCCGTGCCAGCCATGAACACTATGAAGAGACTGCAGATGAGCGGCGGGCCACCAACCTTCTGCTGTCTTGCCCTGCAGACTTTACATACATAACTGTGCGCCATGTCGGCCCGCTAAACCCCACGCACGGCTTCTCGTCCTTTAAATTTGTCCCAGACATGGATGATCTGATTATTGTGGCCCTCAAGTCAGAGGAGGATGCTGGAACCATTGCTACTTACATCATGGCATTCACACTTGATGGCCATGTGCTGATGCCTGAGACAAAGGTGGGTGACATCAAGTACGAAGGGCTGGAGTTTATTTGAAAATAAGTGAGACCTCTCAGGTGGACTTTTTTTTTTGTATAACATTCCATTCTGTGTGACTGTGCAATATTATTGCCTTTTTATCTAAATGAGAGGAACAAGCAAAGGTTAGACAGAAGGAGCACATAATCAGCAAAGTGTAAATGGCATCACTGTTGTCAGGCTTGTGTGTAATAAATGCAGCTAAATCTATGACTGGCTAGCGCACAAAAATGGCACAAAAAGAAGCTAAACATCTAGATTGATAAGACACCTGTGAAATTCCAGGGCAGTCTGTATGTTTGCCTTCATTCAGTTAACAAAACTCTGCTGCAGGCTGGACACTCAGGGGAACAAAATTTGACAGAAAAGTACACTTTATCGAAGCTCAAACTAAAAAAACAGGAGAACTGAATATTCTTAACTGCTTGAACTTAACTCATTGCTTTTTTTTTATTTAACGAGTTTGTATAGATGTGCCTAGATTTGCCTTATTAAGTTATTTATTGGGTCCACTCTTTCAGTTCTTGCATATGCTCTGACAACTGCAGCTTTAGAAAAATGAGTCCACTGCACACTTTGACATGAACTGAAGTCAAGATGAATGGTTGACATTTCACCAAATATGTATTCATGACTTGAAACACAACTCTTCCTCTCAGTGTAACACTTCTTGGTCTAAAACACTGTATCTGAATATTCAAATCGTACCAACTGTATCTTGGGTTATTTTGTCCAGTTATCTAGAGGTCAATGCAATAGCTCAAAATGGACTTGTTTCATGACCTTGGCATTCAGCATTAACGTACATTGCCATGATGCACATGGAGAGGTTACCACATTTTAATATATTCTCCATTAAAAGTCTCAACACTGGCTTTAACAAGGGGCATTTGCATCTTCAGTGATGGCTGTACAACAGGGTGAAAGTGGTGTCATACTCTTAAAATAAAAATTTCTCCAGAGATGTACACATAAGTTGTCCTGATATTTTCCATGGAAAACTGTAATATTGAGATGTATATAATATCAGCTGACATGAAATTGTCATACCAGAAAGCTATTATATTTAAAGATTAATAACTAAATATTTATTTTCTATCCTGTATACACAAATGATTAAATTTCTTGTTTCCCACCAACTGCCTTGTGTCAGTTTTATTCAATACAATGCAAACACCGTCACCATTTTATTGTCAGTTTAGGAACAATGAATTATACTAAAATCACTATAGAGCTTTCAATGTACAAAACTACTGAATTACAGCATTGGATTCCATTACACATTGTAATATTAAGTATCTAAACGTAGATAATTTGGATCAGTTGAACATAATGTCAATTTAGCAATAGTGTGTAATGTTTATTCCCACTTGAGTTCCATTTCTAAACACTAAACCTGAGGGAAAACCCTTTTATGGTATTGTTCACAGGCTTGTTCCCATGAGGATGACATCTTGAGGTAAGCCGTCCATCTTTTCAGGTTTGAAGGAGCCTAGTTTAGTGTAAAAGTCGAGCATCCTCTTATCGTTGTGCCTCACCTCGCAGAGTGCCCCTCTGGACCCTGAAACACCATCGATCCAAACATCAGTCTAGTTTATGTAGGATGCTGCAACTGTCCAATCCTCATTGCTTAAGATCAGTTTATTGACTTACCAGTGCTCTTAATTGAGGACAACAAGTGACCAATCATCTGCTTGGCTGGTGATGGATCAGTGACCCGGGGCAACACTTGCAGGGTGAGCAGGGAGGGGTAATCCTTGAACACTGGATCATTTACCCCCCTCTAGAGCCAGGAGAGAATACACAGTGAGGTTATGTTACCTTCTGCTGCTTCTGGGAAAAACCTGTACTTGAACAGAAAAACACTGACTCACTTCAATCTTTGCTGCAGCGGGTTTAGCATCAGTCAGAGCCAGGGCATAGCCACACATCCCTATGTCATCTTCCAGGACCAGAGCACACTGAGGCGACGGTGGGATGTCACCTCCTGACAGGCTGCAGCCACGATAAAGCCACAGTGAAGTGCACATAGATACAAATAATACATGAACGGCAGACTGATGTGTGTCGTCTCTTACACGTCACCCATAAGTGGAGCTTCCATTGCTGGCGGTACGGCACCATCTCCTCTCTGCATCTCCATGGAAATCCTTTGCACCTCCGCCTAGGACAGAAACCTGCATCAGATTGAACTCTACACCAGGCACCGCTCCCAACCAAAATACTGTTGCGTTCTGGAGTCTTGACCTTGTCCTCAGGGCAGTATGGCCGTATACAGTAGACTGCCGTCCTCGGAGGATGGCGAAACAAGTCCCTATTTCCATGGCCAGGTAGCATTCTCTGCAAGAAAGAATTGCACAGAAATTCTGTCGACAATCGCTAAGAAGTGTATTGCTAGAAAAGTAACCCCAAACCCCCCACCTTCCAGCCACCATGTGGTTGAAGTCAACGGCTGTGTGCTCCTACAGAAAAATAACAGTGGATGCAAAAAAGTAGAATGTTCTACAAAATGTGACAAGATTTAGAAACTACATGTAAAACCTACCAATACATAAGATTGGTTCCAGTCTCGAGTAGGACTTATAAGACCTAGGAGGTCAGAGGTCAATATATGTTTCATACGGCTCACTTATTTCTGTTCTTTTTTTTGGTTCTTTTTCGTCTCTGTCAGTGTACCTGTCTTGTTTTTTTAGGTGCTGTGTGTTTTTTTCTGTGTTGTCTCTGATCCTGCCACTCTGTAACAATTCAGTCCTAATTTATCTGTACATAAAAATATACAATGTACCATAGAAAAGTATGTAGAGTGAGAAAAAGACAATGGACTTCTACAAGTGTGCATCAGTTTACCTGGAACTCTCCAGACAGACCCCCTCTGAAGCCCCAGGGTTCAGGGTCATCGTTCATGAGCTGAGCTGAGGGTCGACCCCGCCCACCTAAGGGAAAGAAAACAACTCATGTGAAGCAGGTGTGTGACCTAACAAAGAGAGTTAAATTTAATTTGAGACATTGGATTTTCCCCCGGTCCTGTGCTTTAGGTACATATCAAATGAATCTGTTACTCGATATGGAGTCTATAGGTTTGTTTGTTTGACGTAAAAATCCTGTATTCTCACCAAGTGTTTTCACGTAGGCTTGTGCTAAACCCACTCCACTCTTGATGTCACAGATGTAGTTGTAGAGGTCATAGAGGATGCTGCGGTTGGGGGCGTTAGACAGCCGGTTGAACATCTGCACCACTGCTTCACACATGTCATCAAAGTGCTGCGCTCTTGAACACCACTCGGCTCTCTGAAGAACCACAACCAGGATCAGCTGGTGTAGATCCAGTTTGGGAAGAGGGAGGTGTGAATGTGTAATGAAGACGCACCTTGTCCATCTCTGCAGAAACATGGCAGCTATGGTTCTTGAGCCAGTCCACCTCCTGCAGCATGGTCCTGGCTGTGGGCCCGTGCTCATAGGGCAGGTAGAACAGCTCTGACAGCAGCTTCAAATCATCCAGGGTCAGGGGCTCGGCCGTATACAACGGGTTCTCGCCAGCTCCAGGAACATATGAGCCTTCTGCCATGTCTGTCTGCATGGGCTCCTCATCTGAAGGGTCTTTCCTGAGGCGAGATGGAGGGCCTGGGGGGATGCAAGAAGCAACACAGTGGCTTACTTTGACTGAACACGTGTTCACCTCTTTCTTCCTTTGTTCAATGTGCTACATTGGAGGGGTTTAGACTTAGACTCCCTTTATTGTCATTACACAGACACACACAACGAATCTGGTAACGAAATGTCATAGTTTGTCAGCTGATAACACAAATAAATATGGAAATATAAAAGTGCACAGTTGCTGAAATAAATCCAAAGCCAAGAGTGACTGCAGTGTACATGTGACAACACACACAGTCAATAATAAATAATAAATAAATAAGATGGACAATGTAACAATGTAAACAGTACTATAAACAGTCAAAATACTGCACATCAGTGTAAACAGTACTATAAACAGTGAAAATACTATATATCAGTGTAAACAGTACTATAATGCAACAACAGTTTACCTCCAGGCTGATCTGGAGTCAGAAACTCCTGCAGCCAGTCTTTGAGGGCCAGGGTCAGGGCTTTCTGGGGGCTGTAGCAGGGGTCCTGATGCTCATCTCCTGCAGACAATGTGAACAGCTGAACAATGAATGGAAAGCACAGTGTTCAACAATAACATCTAAAGCGCAGTCTGTCTTTCTCTGAAGGTTAAATGTGTCACATAATAACTCACACAATGGCACTATAGACAAAACCTGCATTATAAATCCTATTATGGCACCAAATGCTAACACTAGTAACGAATACTAACAAGATTCCAATGCTAATGTAGGTTAACTGGTCCAAGTCTAAATCTAAGTTGCGCACATAAGTGATTTCGAGACCGTGTCAAGGGCTATCAATTCAGACAATGAATGAATGGATGTTAATGTGGGTCACAGCTGTGAAGAAGAATCATATAAACTTACTCATCTCCACATCCCTCTGTGTTCCGTCAAAAGAAGCCTTGCACCATGTCGACAAAGTATGGATGGCTACGAAGTTTGGGTAAAACTCACAGTTGGGGTTGGTGAGTACACCTCTCAGTTTGGGAATGAGCCCAGTGGGACGATCCTACCAAGAAAAGACTGCCATTATTCCTCTCAATTTATTTATTGACAAATCAATCATAAACTACACACACACAGTAATGGAAGCTACACAAAGAGAAATAGGACACAGATCACATACTTTAACATCCCATAACACACAACCTCTCCTTTGTCTTCTCTATTCATCTTCTGAACCCTTTGCTATCCTTTGGTCACTGGAGCCTATCCCAGATACTCGAGGACGAAGGCGGGGGTGGGGGCAAGTCGCCAGTTCATCACAGGGATCATTCACACATACCAGTACATAGACACAACAGCACATAATCGGGAGAGAGCGGAATTGAACCTCCAACCCTTCTGTTATCAGACAACTTGCTCTACCAGGCCAACCCAAAAGACATATTAGCACAAAGAATTCAGGTGTAGGAGCAGACGCCAACTCTTATTGAACTTGGACCGTTTACTTAACCCTGAGAACTAACCTCACTCCAAACGAGAGTTTAAATATTTCTTCCAGCCGTAATTTTACTAATGCAACTTCTGCTTTTTGTTTTTTTTTAGAACATGAAAACATGGAAACTGATGGTGATAGTTGTAAACCTGAGAAAACTGATCTGAGAGCGGATCATACTTTAACTCTGCATGCAACATATCTGATGTAAAATGGAACCATGAGGTGTGAGGTCAGTGTACGTCTCAATATGTCTCATACAGTTCCCTTGGTTTTTTTTTTGTCTGTCCGTGTACCCATCTTTTTTTGTTGTTGTCACTTGTCTCTGACTCTGCTATTGTGGGTTGGAGATGTCATCTTGTAGTGTATGGACATGACTGAAATATTGAAAAAAGTTTTAAATGTTAGGCCAGAATAGAATTACCATTGAGCAAAACTATGGAGAACAGTAGCCTGTTCAGCATTGGTCACATAATGGGGGTGTAATATAGAGCAGGTGGAGAAAGTTTGCGGAACCTGACAAGCATTGTTTATGATGCACACAGAACAACTGTCCAGAAACCATACAGCAGTTTACCGTCGGTCTAGATTTACCTTATATGGTCCGAGGAACAGCCTTTGAGGGTCATAATCATTAGCGTGGATATTGTCCCAAATCACCGGTGGCCTGTTGAGAACAGAAGACACCTCCTCTATGGACTCGACTGAGATTTTGTGGGAAACTACTTTTGGACCTAAAAGAAAAGAAGTGAACAAAGTGAGGTGTCCCGCTGTATGCTTTTACGAGTGACGTTGCTGGAATGCACTGTGCCCTCACCAGTCCAAAGGATGTCGATGCCAGGCAGCAGTTTGTCACCCACAGTGCGCAGGTAGGAGGACTGGGACACGTTCGGAGTGCAGAAGGCAGCGCAATAATCTGGACAGAGCACATGTGACAGGTCAAAGACAGTGATGGAAGAAGAAGAAGTGAGTTTAAGATGACAGATCAAAGTTGTATGATGGTTTGGAATGCGCCAGGGTCTGACCTGTGGGACAGAACAAGAAGGTATGGAGGTCTCCCAGGTGCTGGAACACCTCGTTGGTGATGGACACCTGAGCGTGGGCGAAGGAGCTGAAGGCCTGTTTATCAGCCGCACACATTTCAGTCTCGATGTCGTCAAAGAGCAAAGAGAAGGACCTGCAGCCGAACTCCTTGACCTGACCCGTCAAACACAAGGCCACAGGAAATGAGTGGACTGAGACTCAGAGTCACTCCTTCTACCCAATCATTCATCTGAACTGCACATGACACAGATGAAGTACTTCTTCAAGGAGTAATGTTTGGAATGACAGTAATATTATAGTATTCTCATTCCGGGGTATGAATTTAGGAAATGCCAAAAACTACACAGTAGATATTGAAAATCAATGGAGTCACACTAGTTTTAATTGAGGTTCCATGTACAGACAAATTCAATCTAAAGTGGGTCAGACCAGTTAAGACCATCAAAATAAAGTACAAATAATGAAAAACGCAAATTTTCTCATTTCTTTCAAGTGCAAAAAGGAACATTTCATTAGGGGGTTTTATATCTATAAACTATCCTTTTACAAAAAATGTGAATAACTTCAACAAATAACCTCAAGTGTCATTTTA
>JAPTHA010000001.1:14142495-14154938 GCA_029814585.1 Gymnapogon annona
GAGAAAGTGACATCAAAAATATCCCAACATCCTTTAAGAACTCGTATTACACATATTATTGCTTAACAACAATGATGGAGATGTTTTTCACAATCTTGGGTCCTAAAGGATTTTTGGTGCTACTTAAGTATGAAGATTACGTGTGGATTTTTCTTGAGAGTGTCCTCTTGAAAAGCTTGTAAATGCACAAAGTCATGTGGAATGGAGAGGTCAAGCTTTTGGTTAGAAAAGTGGCAACAAGACAAAACTGAGAAAATGACAGGGTGAGATGGAAACGATGTAGAAATTGAGGTTAAAAAACACTCACTTTGGAGACTGTTCTAACAAGAATAAAGGAACAACGCTCTGTGGAAATGCAATGGTGTATTTTTGCTAGTTTAGTTAGTTAATGTGCTAGTTCAGGTCCTGAGGTAAAGACAACACGGCCTTTGATGAGCAAGTGCTCAGGGCCTGGAATAGGACGGATATGAGAAAGGTGATACTGACCGGCCTCTTCAGCAGAGTACAGGTCTCTCCAGTACATCCTGTGTTTGTAGTCATCTTTGGGAGCGTACAGGTATGTGTTCAAACCCCATTTCTGCTCCCTGTGGAACAGAACACCAGCAATTAACAATGACACAAAGGATCTGCACATACTCCGAATAGAAAGAATTGAAAAGGCCACTTTCCTGCAGTGTTAAGAATCCAATTACTCTTATTTTAACAAAATGCAAATGTACATAGTGATTCAAGTGTAAAACTACATTTGGGCCATTTTGTTTAGTTAAATGGTGAAACTACAAACTAGGGTATGAATAAAGTATTTATTGATTGACTGATTAGATACAATGACGAAAGTCCTGAAAAAAGCAGACATTGAAAAATTTAAATCAGGTTTTCTAGAACTTTGTCTTGCAAAATTAAATAGAACATGTTTATTTGTTGTTGTATAGTCACTCTGATGGATGACCTGCCTCTTGTAGGCAGTGACAGTTTCTCAAGTCACTGCCTACAACAGGTATTCAAAATTATACTTTTAACAAATAAATCCTTACAAATGTTGCTTTTTCTTATTTATTGCTATTGGACACAAGTGCCTTATGGATTTATTTAACAAAAGTATTGTGAATCATGTTTTGTCAGAAGCTGGAAATTAGATTTTTTGGCCACTTTGCCCTGAACTTGAACAAAGCCACGCTCCTCCATTTTTGGCCTCCCATAAGGAAAATAATATATCAGTGTACTTTTAAATGACTTGCTTTTCTTCCAGGTATGTTTTATCCTGTTGCACTTTCAAAGGAGCTCCCTCAGCTTTTCAGTTGCATTCACAGTGAAATAACAAAACGGTTCCAAACCTTTTAAACAGCTCTGTTCTCTGCTCCATAGTCCATGGCCGCCCATAAAAACCTGGATAAGACAGAGGTGAAGTAATTCACCAAATGCTATTTCCCAAAACGGATTAAAAACTAATATAATTTAACGACAGATATAGACCAAAGTCTCACAGGTCGGTATTGTGTCTTGACCACATTAACCTTTGTAATATTTCTGTCTTAATTAATTAATTAATTAATAGTGAGAAAATGCAGGAAATGTGTGAAAATTTTCTATTTAAATGCCATGTACTGATTTAGTGTTATTCAATTTAAGTTGTTTTTTTATATATATAATGTCGCTACGTATATCTCATCCTGCAGACTATGTATACATTACTTTAACTAGATTTCATGTTTTTACTGCTTTTTATCGAAATTGCTAAACATTTACATTTTTTTAAAAACTTGCTTTTTAAACAACGCTAATAAAGCTGCCTCTGATTCTTATGAACCTGGCCTACGTTTAGTGTATCTATTCTCTGCATATAACTACGCATATTATAACTTTTTCAGAAATTTTTTTTCTGAACTTTTTTTTTTTAATAGCCCATTCATTATAGTTGCATGTTGATATGGACAAATAATGTGTGGTCATTCTAATATTACTCAAACTCAACCTGCTACTGTGTTTTGACTAAGACTTGTTTGCACCACACGCGTCCTGTTCCGGTTTCTCTGGTACTTTCCAAGCACCGGGGCCGCCCGCCTGCGGGCTCCGGTGATCCGCTCACCTTCCACCACCCCACTGATGAACTGCCTCTGGGCTCCTCCTTTGACATCTCCGCGTTTCGACATGGTGAGTCGTGTCTTCTCCAACTTGTGTCTGATCCAGGACTAAAGGACGCTATTGTCGCGCATGGCTTTGTGCGCCAAGCCTTGAATTAATTTCACTGACAGTAGTTACACTCTCGCGCCTGCGCACACCTGTCGCTTTTAAGAGCCGAGGGTATTGCGCAACATTATGCTAACATGAGCTAAAGTCTAACGTCATAAATATTTACAGACAGTAAAAGTGTAGGCTTTTATTTGCAGATGACTGTCTTGAGTTCACCTCTTCAGTCAAATGCACGTTGACTCCGATTGTACGTACGTGTCTCCACTACCGGGTGGACGTCTTAAAGGGCCAGTGTCCCTTTACTCTGTAACCCACCGGGAGGTCTCACACAGATAAGTCATCAAATTCTGACAATCACAGTAGAGTTGGTCATAATATTGGTTATTTCATCACAAGATTACTTTTACTCTGTTGAGTATACAGTACAAGTGAACAGTTTGATGTTTTGGAAGCAGCAAAATGTTCTTCATAAAAAGATGAGTGACTGTAACGGTGATGACTGGGTCAGAACATCTCCACAAGTGCAGGTCTTGTTCCTGGTCTGCAGTGGTTAGTACTGACCACTAATGGACTAAGGAAGGACATCCCAGTCTCAGGACCAGTGGTCATCAGTGGAAGGTGTTGGACACATAAACCTGATCCATGGAGGTCCACCTGTACTTCCAGGACTTCAGGGACCTGCTGATAATGTCTTGGTCCATATACAGTACACCTTCAGAGGTCTGGTGGAGTCGAGGCCTCAGGTCAGAGCTGGTTTAGTTGGAAAATGGGAACCGACACAACATTAGACAGGTGGTAATCAATGTTCTGCCCCCATAGATTATGGATTGCTTAGACCCAGTTATTCTTTATTCCCCTTTGGTAGGTAATAACCACTTTAGACCGGGAATGAACAAGATCTGGAGATACTCCAACCAGTGACAATATAGCTCTGGTCAAACTCACTCACATCCCTTAGTTATTTTTTGCTGTTAATTAATACATTACAGAATTCATTTCAAGGTTGGATGTTCATTTAGTCAGTGTTTAATATAACTCACCCACTGACAGGTCCAATTGCAATGACATCATCAAATTTAATACCATTTGTCTGTTAGTGGTCACTTTGTTATGACTAATCATGTAATATATTTAAAAGTCCACATCCTCTGGTCTGGGTCCTGTGCTCTACAAAAACTCTAAGCCACCACAGTGAAGTGCAACCAAATACGGATATATTTACTCACATACATGGAGTTACTTGGATTTTACTTTACTTATGGCAGTTATTCACTTGTACTCATCTGTATCTCAGATGCACTTATTCTGTCAGTTTTACTTTTGTGACTTTTCTGTAGCCACAATAAACAATATGATGTAGATTAGGGGTTTCTAACTCAGTTTAGTTCAGGGACCACATGTAGCATCTCAAGTACACCAGACCAGTCAAAAAAAAACGGCAGCATAATAACCTATGTAAAAAAAAAATCTACATTTTTGTCTCTGTTTTAGCGTTTAAAGTAGTTTTATTATCAATATTATGCCTTAGATCATCGACATGTGCATCATGACATGCGCATCACAGTGGATCTACAAACACACAAAACTTATAATAGCAGGATGAATATTGATAGAATTACTTATAGATGTATAACTTTATTCATCCTACCCTAGGGAGATTGTACATTGTAAATGTTTTCATGTAATTCTTTTTTCACACTAAATTAAATGGGAAGCTTTGGAATTGCCATTATTTATGTTATTATGCTATTATTCTATGTTCTACTTTAGATATTTTCAGTGTAGTTTTTGTATTTGACAAATTAAATCTCACGGGCTGCATTTGACCCTTCTGGATTTGGCCCCCGGGTTTGACAACCCTGAAGTAAACAAAGTAACAAACGAGCTCAACCTTACACATGTACAGTATTATAATGTAACACATGCATTAACACAAACTGGAACCATTATACTGAGGGACTACTTTTACATTTTATTCTTCAAGATCATTTTGCTTAACCTATTGGTGGGTTTAAGAACAGAACAATTACCTGTCAAGCATTTTCATTTAAGGTACTGGTACTTTTACTTAAGTAAAGCATGTTAATTTCTTGTACCACTCCAGATTTGGTGAAAAAGAAATTAAACGGCCAATATATGAAGTTTAATTAAGAATGATGTGGATGGACAATTTAGAGCCTCAGCATATTTTAACACTAATCATATCTGCCAGAGTGCAGTCAACTTATTGTTTGGAGATTCAGGAATTTATGCATATGTATATACTGATTGTATGAACATGAAATAATTTTAAAGAAGGCAATTTATGGGCTTTTGCTACACGAGTATTAAGCAGACTACAATTTTCAAACAGTACAGTATGATGAGATTACATGCCGTGTGTGGCCCTGCACTGACCGACATGTCTCCTGTCAAGAAAAAAAATCTGCTGGTCACTCACATATATAATTCATCAGGAAATTCCTTTTAATTGTTGCATACAAGTGTACAAAATCTTTAATGCGATGGAATGCAAAACATGTGGACAGAAATAACATGTTATTAATCATCAGTGCTACATAATTTTTATGTATGGTTGTAAACAACAAAACCACCATGCATATAGCAAAACAGAAAAAAGACAAAGAGCTACATAAATGTGAGCAAACGCTCTGAGGTTTATGAATACGCTTCTCCTGTGACCTCTGTGCCGCTCTGGTCAGTCGGTACTCTTCTGCTACCTCCTAATGCCTCTCTGAGCTTGTTTGAGTAAGGAATCAAAGTCGTCTCCCTCAAACCCACTGCTCACAGGAGACACCTCCGCGTCCCGATTTGCATCTAAGGAAGAGAAATGCATTCAGATTCGTTCTCAATGTGATTCAATGAATGCTGCATGTTTAAAATACAACAGGTGTATGAAGAATGTTGAAAAAGTCTCACCTAAATCTGCATAGTCTGAGTTGCAGAACTGTCTTCTTCCACCAAAGCAGATGTCAAACGGCAGCTCGTCAGGCCTTCGAAGTTTACCGCCGTTATCGATGGCTGCAAAAGCATCTTCCATGTTGTAGAAAGTGACAAAGCCATAGTGGTCACTGTGGAATCCAAGTGCAAGGAGAGCAACAGTCATTCACACCCTCAGAGCAAAGGCAGCAGAATTCTGTCAGAACAGCAGAATGCCTGTTACTTACCCTCGATCTCTGAAATGCAGAGATACGCTCTCCACATCTCCAAACTGAGAGAAGCGATCTCGCAGTTCATCATGGGTCATAGACCTCCGGATGCGGCCAACATAGACCACCCTACGCTCATCCTGTTGGTGACGATTGTGTACAGTAACTACTCAGCTCAGTACGCCACCAAACCCCTGCGACACACAACATGACATGCTGTAATCTCATACTCACTATGGCTCGCAGTTTCTGAATCCTGATTTCATGGTCCCTCCTGAGTTTCCTGGCCTCCCTGCTGAGACAGAAATGAAAAGTTGGACAGCCTTGAGTTAAACTCTTACAACAACCGATATTTCATTCTACACTGGACGCAAAACTCCTGAATCACCGACCTGCTCACGTCTCTCCATCTCCTCTGGTAATTACGAGGGCACGGGGACCGGGAGCGAGATCTGGACCATGATCTGGATCTTGACCTGCTAAATCTCTGTCTGGAGTAAGACATCTGGTGTCGAAGAGGAGGAGGGGAGCGGGAAACAGAGCGAGATGGGGAGGAGGAGCAAGAGCTGCTCTCAGAATACGTGTGATGGAGCCTGGAAAGAGGACAAGGCAAGAACAGAATAAATGAGAAAAGCCAGCGATGGTGCAGATGAAGCAGTAGTAGTTGCTGAATGAGTTTTCTGTCTCAAACAGAAAATTCATTGAATTAGTTCAAATTGGTGGTAAATCTATTACTTATGTTCACCTGCTCAACAACTATTGTACTTTCTTACCACAGCTTTACTGAAAAATGATTTCTGATTAGTCAACAACCAACAAAACATTCTGCAGTTATACATTAACCTATAACCGTGATTCAAGAGATAATTTTTAAGTCAATAAAACCACTTCACCATCACTTTCAAGCAAGAGACTACGTTTTACCTGTGTCATCTGTCAGAGGTCTAATGTTTGCAAATTCAATTTCGGCCATCAAACGTCAAGGAAAGCTCATAGAATTATTGTTTGGTGACATGGGAACACATTTGCAAAAAGCAAATCTTTTTTAAAACTCACTTTGTAATGGATCACATAATGCATATATGGTGTTGAGTTTTAGAGAAAGAACCTGGCATTGAAAGGTTGAAGCCTGTGATCAGACAATTTTCTACAAATTTACAATTTTACCATATCTCAAGATTCTGACCACAGATTTCTGTCAGGTTTTTAACTTTGGTTAATTAGATCATTGTCTTCCACAACAAAATACGTGAATTCACATAATCACGTCAGGGAGAACTTGTTGTAGTTAGTGTGTACCCAGCTGCCTCAGTAGAGGTTTGGCAGAACGTTGCACAGTCACTTCAGGGTCATGAACATGGGTTCATTGTGCTATAGTGTCCAACTCACTGCACATTATCATTAGAATACAACATTTAATACAATTGCTAATTTGTTAAAATCGTTTTCATTCATTCATTCATCATCCAACCCGCTGAATCCTTTGTGGAACCAAAAAACTCTTCATTCAAAACTCAATGGTCATGAACTGATTTCACATTCATTTTTCCTCTGACTTTACAATATATTAGGTGAAACTGTCATAATGTTAATAATAACACCAAACATGTTCTGGGTTGTACTGTAACAGTGCATACTTTTGTCTTTTTGGAGAACAAGATGTATCGCTGGAGGAGGATGATGAGGTTGACGAGTGGGAAGTGGAGCTGGAGTCAGAACGAGGGGACCTTAGGTGGTGTCTCCTCCTTCTGTCCCTCCCTCTGTCTCTGTAAGGAGGGCTGGGGGGAGGCGTTGGGGGGGTGTCTGATGTAGCACAGGTCCCCCCTGTGATGGACCGGTTTGAGAACAGCAGCTCCGTTGAGCGTTCCATGTCTGAGTGGGTCCTGTGGTCCGGCGTCACTGACTCATTCTCAGTTCTGCAGGTGGGGTGAGCGTTGCTGGGTGGGGTCTGCTCTTTGCATATGACAGTGCCAACAGCGACGCTCGAGTCACATGTCTTCACCTGCATTTTATCGGAGGTTTCAGAGACGCCCTTGACTTTCAAGGCTCGGTTCAGTTCAGTGGCAGGTATCAGTGAACCACAGTAATCATGATCAGAGGATATGGATGCATAAATGTGAGCAGATGTATAGGTAACAGACGACTCTGGGGGACTAGGGAGGGCCTTTTTGGACGGCAGAGGGCGAGGGTCGATTATTTGAATGGACTTGTATGGAGGGACTTTCCGCTTGGTGGTGAGGACGATTTCAGTGCCGAGTGGCTCTGGGATTTCCATATTATCTGCAGTTTGAAACTGTGGTCGACGATCGAGGATTTTCAGAGTCACAGCTGATTCTGAAGTGCTTATAGGTGGTTCTGCAGAGGGTGTCTGACGTAGTGGGGAACTCGAAACATGCTGAGATCTGTGGATGTCAGTGAGTTTCAGAGTGTTTGGAGGTGGACCAGAGGTGACCAGTTGAGCCGTGTGTTCAGCTTTGGTCTGCAGCTCTTTCTCACACTCCTCCTCCTCCTCTTGAGCTGGAGATGAAAGAAAACACGTTAGGATAAAGATGCTACAAAGATCATGGCCTATACACTTCACTTACAAACCTAAGTGACACATTCAGACGTGGGGAATGGATCAAAGTTGATGAATGAAATGATACTGGCTCCTTCTGACTAGATTTCTGTTGCCAGATTTCACAGCCTCCAGGTCAATTCTCTCATGATTGTTTTCTGACAAATGTTATTTTAATATCAGACTAGTTCCAATGTTTACTTTAGTCACTATACTGCCAAAAAATGTGTTCACGTTCAGTTCTGCCTTTGAATAAATGAGACAAGATCTGCCAGAAACCTGTAGAAATGAGTCTCCAGTGCAGTGTCTCCTTTCGTGACCGTCTTGAGTTACATTAAGAGAGCACAGTGTACACCAAACAACAGTGAACATGTCATCACCTTGGGTTTCCTCAAACTGTTCCAACAGGCTCTTCAGATCAGTGGCTTCAATGCCTGCAGGAGAATAAATGGCAGGCATGAAAGGTGTCATACATCTCAGTGACCTCTTATTCTACTGAGCTGGAGGACTGAATAACAGAGCGATGAGCACATCTGAGTATTTTAACTCTGAACGATAAGACAGAATACACAACTTGGTTTCTATAAAGTGGATTGCATTCTGATCCAAGATGCTTTATTTAAGACTAGATGAAAAAAGTAAATGATCTTTTATAAGGGCAACAAAACAGAACACCAAAATTAGCCAACCACCCTCATTCTCTACTCATATAATACTGTATAAGTATCTCAAATAAACATATACGCCCTTTTTCCACCGATACTTATTTACATTGATAAAATATTTCCCGGTAATCTGTGTTGACTTGCTTTTCCACTGTACCTCAACATTAAGGAAAATGTATTCAAGTTGCTCCATCATTTCAAGATAGTGTCTTTTGAGCATATGTGGCAAATAGGATCAAAGAGGTCCACACTCTTTAGCAGATAGACAGATGTATTATTACAATACACCGAATATGTCCAAAAGAGTAGCTTCATAACACTCAAAGGAGTGTAATCAGCAACAGGACCTTGTTGTCCCATCCACTTCTTGTAGCTTGTCTTATTTTGTTCCAATTTTCAAATGATCAAAACACAAACAAGACAAAGCTTGTAGATATGGAATACACACGTATGCTTAAAACATAATAGGAGAATGTAAGTGCTGCAAGTGTGTTCCACCAATCATCAATACACAACTCTGCCCCTTGAGAATTCCAGGAAATCTGACAAGTCCCACCCCCCAGAGAAAGATTGGGGTCCAGGATAAGTTTTTTTTATGGGTAATTTCAGTGTGAAGTAACGCACCAAGGTTTTTCAAGATTCCAGTTAAACGGTAAAAGTTCCTTTAGTGGAAACAAGACTGTTGCAGTACAGACACATTCATCTCAACAGATCGCACAAGTACTTACTTTGCACTTTACAACCAAGCTGGAGAGACTGTGATGGTGCTTGTGGCGAGCAAATCCTGGAGATCACCTCTGGTAATGTCTCCTTCACAGGCGTAGACACAGGAGTGGGGGGCTGGTAGGACAATGGATGGTCTACTTGTGTGACCATTGTTGGACTCGGTGAGTCTGGGATACTAGGCACTAGGTGGCTTTGTTGAGCTAGGTTTGGACTGCACTTTTGAGGACTTGTGATGATGCACTCCAAAGATGTTTGGTGTGTCGTGGTGGAGCACAGTGCTGCAGGTCTGAAGGTTCTGTCTGGAGATTCCTCCTGAGGAAAGTCAGCGTGGGTAAGATGACAGTCTTGGTTTGGTAGCAGCACTGTGGACTTTGGCTCTGCTGTGGGGGTCTGCAAGAGTGGGATGCTCATAAGGCTGTTTACTTCCTCCACTTCCATCTGTAATGAGACCTTGGCAGTGGACAGTTGTGGTCTGCATATGTCTTGAGATGATTGGGTGGCTGGCAGTGGGAGGAGGACAGGATTTGGGGGATCACTACTGAGGAGCATCTGAGTCTTTGTCTGACTTTTCTGATATTCCAGAGGTGACCTGACCTTTGACCTCTGATGTTTTCCTTTATGGTGCATGCAACTTGATGGCTTGGGCTCCATAGGATGAAATGCTGATGACGTAGACGACGTCTCAGTAACAGTGGCACATTTGGTATTTGTAGGATAGTACAGTGTGGTTTGGTTTTGTCCATGCAGACACAGTATGGGGGTCAGCTCTATGGGGGGCTCGGACACGGACGGCCATTTGGTGGTGTAGTTCCTCTGTTTTTCTACCAAGGGTTGTCTCTTTTGGCGTAGCTGTCTGTACTGTTGCAGGCTGAGGGATTTTGCCTTAGTCTGACCCTCTGGTTTACTTCTTTTTTCAGAGGAAGGAGCCTGCACCTCCATGACTGATCCAGTTAGGTTTTCAAGTGGAGGTGAAATAATAGTTTTCTCATTCTGCTCCATGGATTCGTCAAAAGAAGTCACATGCACAGGGCCAAAACTCACTCTCTTCTTCTCTCTTAGTGGCTGTTTTCTGGATGGGGTCCGATTCAGTAATACACTCTTCAGTGTTTTACTTGCTTCACCCTTTTCATCTCCCATCTTTTTCTCTTCCACGGGCCCATCATCATCAGACACAACATTTATCTCCTCGTCTATGTCTTCAGCGGGCTTCTCATACTTCCACACCTCTTCCTTGGAGAATAAGGTGTCACCCATGCAGGAGGCCGTTGGTCTGGCCGTGTTCTCGTGGTTCGTCCTTTCCTCCTCTGCATGCAGCTTCAGACAATAGGAGTGCATGATCCTCACCAGGTTCACAAGAGAGGCTGTGGTGAAGACTTGAACTTCAGCCTCTGCTGTGTTAGTCTTGGATTGAAACAAAGTCCTGCTTTGTTGTTGCTGTGACAAAATGTCTCGCTCTATATTGCTCTCATTATCTTTTGCGCCATCACCTTTGAGTGTAAATGGTAAACTGGAAGCTTTAAGTTGATGTCTATGTCTCTCAGCGAGGGAGATTTCCTGTAGGAGAGACAAAAATAAAAACTGTTTAGTTTAACTTCAAAAGAGGAAAGAAACATAATAGACCGCTCTGACCTGTGGATACTAACATAGGATTTGCATTAATATGTTTTAGATTAACAATATCAAAATGAGTGACGCCCGCTTGTTTATCTGAGCGTTCTCACCCCCGAGTCGTCCTTGTGCTCCTGGTGAGTGAGTATTGTGGACTCTGGCAGAGTGTCAAAAGGAGACAGAGTCTCATCATCATCCTCCACATTTTCCAACATCTCAGTCAGTGCAGAAAGCAGGTTCTCATTTTCTTCCTCCACTGTGTTCTTACCCTACAACAACAGGGAGAACAAATGTCCAAATTTAAACCACGTGACAAATTAATTTGTTCTGTCAAATTCTGCTACGATGTGACAAGCGAACAGCACAAGTAATACTACTTGTGATGATCATTAAAACTACAGAGATGTAGCATATAGGGAGTGATGTGACATTATATGTACCTTTGAAGATGTAACTTGTGAGTTGTAATCAACTGAGCCATATGCTGTGGCATAATAATGTTAAAATTGCACTCATTTTTCTTAAGAAATTGCAGGTTTATTCACAAAAGGGCAAGTTATACATGTTATGATTTTCATAATCCAATTTTACTGTTTTTCACTTTAAAACAAAGACAAAAGTTTGACGTCGACATTGTTTGTAGTTAAAAAGTTATCATTTTACTTGTATGGCCTGTGTGAGGTCATACTGTGACCTGTGTATGTGGCCCTGAACCAAAATGAGTGAGAGACCCCAGATCTAATGACATGAAAACGATAAAAGGATAAAACTGGAAATAAAAAAAGTACAGAAGAGACACAAATAGTGTTCAAGCAGCAACAGGTTGAAGCCTACCTACACTCAAGACACAAAATAACAAAAACACAACATAGAAGCCTGATATTGCATAAAGGGGGTGGGATGGTGCAGGTCTGAAGTGGCATATTTTTCCTTGAAATGTCTAAACACATCCATGTCAATAAGTTAACTGCTCATTCTAACCCGTGAGAGTGGATGGTTAACAGCTACACATAAGTTTCTATAGATATCGTATACACACGTCCAGGATGAAACTGGCATTCACCCAAAGGTGGCTATGCTATGCTCCAGCATGTCTGCAACCTTCCAGAGGATGAAGTATTTAAGGAACATGAATGAATGGGGGATGTAAAAAAAAAAAAAAATGAAAAAAATCTGAGACAAAAGAGAGAAGGAAAACTACATAAAACACAGTGAGATGAACCAATGCAAAGCACAAATGACACGAAGATGTAATGACAAAAATCACCAAACATGCGCTTTGCAGTGTAATTTTGTAATTATGGATCTCAAAGATACAGTATATGTGGATATACTGTATGTTTTGGATCTCAAACTGAAAACATTCACTGTTCTTAAGGACAAAAATGATTTTACAAAATGCTTTGACTCCGACCTCAGATGAAACAGTGGCGTCCTCAAAAATAGCCAGGATGGAGTGATCCACACATGACTCAGAGTCCATCTCTACAGCTTTCACTTCTCCTCTGTTCAGGAGAAACTGCACACACACACACACACACACACACA
>JAPTHA010000001.1:14155038-14172467 GCA_029814585.1 Gymnapogon annona
CTCAGAGTCCATCTCTACAGCTTTCACTTCTCCTCTGTTCAGGAGAAACTGCACACACACACACACACACACACACAAACATACACAGATATTATTGGACGCTCATGCATCTTTTCAAGAGGCTTCAACCACACCAAGTAATGAATTCTAAGTTTGTCAATCAAGTTTGAAAACTGAGATACCTCTGTAATGTATAATGGTTATGGTACAGTATTAAACTTGGTGAAAGGTGCCTTAATTATTTAGTTTGTCACGTTTAACACATTTGTGTTGGTTGAAAACCCATATGTTGAGTTTATAAGGTACCGTTTGACAGCTACAATAAAGTGGAACTAATGGAAGTGTGATACGACTAAGTCATCATTTAACAAGCCTATCCAGGGCCTGTGGACCAAAACCAGGCTTCTGAAGGGTTCATTCAAGCCCAAAGTGTTCAAAGTGAAAAGAAATGACACAAAAAAACACGGTCAAGGCTGTCACTAATTCTTGGCAAGTGGTCTTGATCGTAAAGTTATATGGCTTTTTTTCTTCAGTTCTAAACCCCTGATACTGAATGTTCTGTGCCTTTGTAGACCTGAACGTTGTAATTCATGTGCATAAGGATAGTTAGTTCCGTTTCTGTTTCCAAATATACAACTAAACAAACATAACAATCATACAATGGTGAGTAGAAATAAAGCAGCTATTATGAAAATACGAAAACTTACAGCTGTGCATGAAAGCAACATGTGAACTTCCTATCACCATAACGTCAACATTTTCACGATATAATTTGACTATAGACATAGCATTATTAATCAATTATTATATTACTATTTCACTGCTGCTTCCAGCTTTTAATTTAATTGGGAGTGCGTGGCCCCTAAACTAAGATGGGCTTGACAGCCCTGGTCTGACCCGGTTCTGCTTGATTCACACTGTTCTTAAAAGGCCATAAAAGAAGCTGAATGGTCAATAACACCTCCCTCCGGTGAACACGGGGACAGAAGAGGACGCAGACAACAGGCGGATGAGCTCATGAACCCAGCTCTCACGTCATGACACAGACACAGTTCGCCTTATTACAGCAGGACATGCCCTTAGTTGTTGTGTGTATGGGTTAAATTAAGGTTTTTGAGTCACATTAGTGTGTGTCTAACTGGTGCTACTAAAGATGGACCGTGTGTGTGTGTGTGGGAGGTCCGTGTGAACATCCTGTTCTCTAGAGGAACCTTCTCCCTGTTAGTACTAACGGGACCACGCAATGACAGAGGAGATAGGAAATATTCAATAAAGCTCCGTCACACGTTTCAAACTTTCCATTAAGCTAGCACAAGTAACCCAAATGGCCGCACCCTGATTACTACGATTACTAGTAGTGGACTACCTTCCCGTATCAGCCACGTGTCGCTCTGCGCGCATGTGGCCTCGTGCACCGGCGATTCCCCGTCTACCGCAGAAGCGCACGTGCCCCGTATGCGGCTAGTTTTATGTCAGACTAAATAAAACGAGGAAACGGGTACCTCATTGGGGTTGTTGTCGGAAAGAAAGTCACCGATGCCGGCATTTAAATTTCCGTCTTTCCTCCGCCACCGAGCCGCCATGTTGCTTCTCCACATGGTCCGCTGGCAGGCCGGGCGGAGACACGTGGTCACCGCGGGAACAGAACACCGATCTGGAATCAGATTCTTACCGACGACTTCATTAATAACTGCGGAGGAATGGAGTGGGATACAGAGCCGAGGTCAGCTTCACGTACGCATCGTCCCTCATTGATTATTAACGGTTCCTTTTCTTTTTTTTTAACTTAAATACACGCGTTTACGTTTACTCTGTTGGTAATGTTGAAAGATGTAATGTAACAGATTGTTGAATTATTTTTACGTTTACTGCACACAAATCCACGGTGAGCAGAGTAAGCAGGCAGTGTTAACCGTGTTTCAAATGAGCTAAAACAGTTAAGTTTTTAAAACCCTTATTATTAAATTAGATTCCACTTGTTTTTTTTTTACTTAATTTTATGTTTTGTATGGGCTTATCTGGTCGTGGAACTTGTTTTAACAATTTTACTTTCAAATGAATTTTTAAAAGGTGACACCTGGCGTCCGTTTGACGATACTACATTTCAATAAACACCCAGTGAACACAAGTAGCAATATTTGCCCTAAAAGCGTTAAACATCTATAATACAAGGATTCATGTATTTTGTTGTATTGTAAAACGTGACATAAATAAGTGACAAATACAGAAGCAGCAAATGGGCTAAAAATAATATCATGGTGTTTCTTTTATGTATTAAAATGCAGAATTTCTTCATAATGAGACAGTTTTCTCATATTTCCTCTGGCGTTCTGGCATTAATGATTTGGCTGGATCTGTTTTATCCCTTTATGATGAGGCTTTATTAGAGTAAGACAGCCTAACAGGGAGTTACAGCAATTAAAAAATTGATTTTATGGCAAACGGTTAAATTTCCCAAGTGCCTCATTAGCTCCCATGTTAAAATTGCTGATCAATATAACAAAAATATGAATGTGTTCACCACAAGAATTCCCGATATGTTATTAAACATTCACATAATACATCCCTAAGGCAGTGCATTAAAACAAAATTTCCTTGCTTCCCGTAACCTGCCTCATCCCACAATAAACAGATTATCTGTACCTTGAAGTGTTGACTTTTATGATTAAATTGTTTGCACGTCCCCTGTATTGACATGACTGTAAACGCTTAAAGGCAGTGTGACTACCCCTCTTTGACCTGAAATGGCACCCACTTGGGTCCAGTTTTAAATCTGGATGTTAGCACAAATGTCTTCTGGCTGCAAAGAGAAAAAAAAAAATCCTGTATTTATCTCTGTGGCTTGTATGACATACACCATTCTGTCCATGAAGGTCCAACACAGTTTCATGATGTTTCTTTGCACTGTGATGAGGAATGATTTAATGGTCAAGATTATCACTTTTTACTGATCATGTAGTGATGCTGTAAGTGTTTGCTTTGTTAGGCGGAATTTGGTCATACTAATCCATCTTGAACAGCTGGTGTTATTCCTGTTTTACAACAGAAGAGAAGAAGGTTTTCTGTCTCTCTCTGAAAAATCTACATTTTTATCAAATGTTTCTGTATTTACTGTAGAGTGGGTATAATTAATATGTGAGGTTTATCTCCCTGACTTTAACAATCAGAGGTATTTCTTGAAGTAGTTGGGAATTATAAAATGAGTAAAAGTGAGTGACCCTTTTTAAAGCATATAGTGAAGAATAAATGCTTATTTCCTTAATGTAGGGTACATATTTTAATGCTGCATTTTTTTTAATGTTAAGAGCAAGGATATTGTCTCCATTCATAATGTTTATCACCGCATTACTCCTGTATTGGCTGAGTTGCATCGACTCCCGATACATTTCAGATGTGATTTTAAGGTCCTATTACTTACTTATAAAATGTTACATGGTTTAGCACTTGCGTATCTTGTAGATTTACTTGCACCCTATATCCCTCCTGCAAATCTGCGTTCTTGGTACGCCGGTCTTTTAGTTGCTCCGAGAGGTAGAAGGACTGCAGGTTATCGAGCCTTTTCTGTCCGTTATAGCAGAAACAGACTCTTGATGACTTTGTCTTTTCGACTGTTATAATGTTGCCCACTCGACATCCATTGTAGCCTGGTGGTCCTGGTAGGAGGACCCACCCCCTCCTGTGGTCCCTTCTCAAGGTTTCTTTTTTCCCCACTTGGGTTTTTTTGAGTCTTTCCTTGCCCTGGTGGGGGGGGGGGGGTCATACCAGGGGATGTAGTCATTTACTGTCATCTGTGGGGGCGTGTGAAGCTCTTTGAGACCTTTTGTATGACTAAGGACTATATAAATAAAATTTGATTGATTATCAAAAGTACATTTGAGCAAACCTTGCAGATTATATGTTAATCTGTTATTAATGTGTCATTACCAAACAGTCTCCAATATTCAAATAGACTCTAGTCATTTTGCTGACAACACAAATAAAATAAAAGTTGCAAATTTGAGATCCAGTTTCAAACAACTTCTGAGCTGTGTTCCTCCAGCTCTGCTCTGACTTAACTAACCACATATGTTTGTACGTATGTACTGTGTGCCTGTATGGTATGTGCATGCTTTTTTCCAAACATAGTGACGTGGTGCTTATAGTAGCAGTGTCACATGGAGAGCACTTCAAGAGCAGCAAAGAGGACATAACGCCAGCAGAGAAGAAATGTTTAATTTTAGGTGTTAGTTCTTTGTGCAGAAATCAGGTCATCAGAGCAGAAAATCACAATGTGTACCAAATACAACATGCCTCACAGCTATTTGTCAGTATTTCCACATTTTTGTTCAAGGACACTTTATTCAAAAATATGTAAAAACTTTCTCCACTATGCAGGAAAATATTGAAAGGAATTGCATCTTACAGAACAGTTTATTCTAAAGTATATGATGTGAAACCTCATCTTTACTTGACCTTGTTTGATTGAGACATCCTCTGTAAAAAGTAACATTAAACCAGCTGCAACTATCATTTCCCACTGGGTGGCGTCATTATACACCGCCATTACCCATTGCTGTTCCATTAGACCTCAAAAGTTATGAATGAGTTAAGTCTCAGTGTGCTGATTTGCACCAACCCATTCATCCCTCCACACTAGAAGCCAATCAAATATTCACACTAGCACTGAACACATTCATACCACACTGAAGTTCATCACCTCTGCATTTGCCCAGTTTTATCTTGTATTATCTTGATGTTTTTCCCCCATCAGGACTGTGGATGTGTCTGGCTTGTTATCTTGTGCATACCAGTGAAGGGTTGACCTTTGTGTTGAATGTCATGGTGCTGTGTAAAAGGTAGATGAAGCCTGCGTTAGATTAGTGGGAAAAAGAAATGACACTGACACTTTAATGACGCACCGGGTTATTTTTCCCCCACGCCGTCTGGTGATTGTTTTTGAGGCATATACATCACCAGTAGTAGACCTTACATCAGTTTCAGTTTCTGTTGGATTATGGAGCTGCGGAGTAAAATACAGCAACTTGGGAGGTCAAACATAAGGCCCATTTCAAAAAATGTCCCACCAAAGTGTCCAAACCAATGAATGTGAAAAGACAAAAATGACACTAAGATATTAACAATCAAGGAAGTTATAATCATTTCATTTCAGCAGCTACATATGGAGATTTTCTGTGCAAAATATCTTTATGAAATGAATGAAATTAGCCTTTTTTAGACACAACAGTAAGGTTTACATTAGTCATTTCGTCATTTCTCAGTTCGTGTCAATAAATACAAATAGTTATTTTCTCATTAAGCTGTTACATTTACACGTTCCTCTACTGTGATAATAGTAATAATGCTTTTAAAGAAGGAAACATTTTCTGGACATGATGCAGTCAGTATAAAAATAAGTCAAAGTAGTAAAATGTACAAAGAAAGGGCTAAAAAGCAAAGTGTTAAAGAAGTAATGATACTAAGGCTATGGTAGAATATTCACCCACAACCATCCAATGGTTTCATCACTGGAGTTTTTTGCAGGTAGGTTTACTGTTAACAGACAATTAGGTAGAAGATATATCCAAGACTGAGATGTGAGCTTTCAACCCATGTCAACATTTCCTAAATATATGTCTAATTTTCTCTCGTTTCATTTAGTGACATAGATTCTGGATCCATAATGCGTGGGAAGGGGGAGTGGGAGATTTCCATTTAAGTACTATCAGGCGCCTTGTGAGTAGGATGAGGAATGCATCGAGCATCACAGTTGAGTCGGTAGCGGTGATGCATTGGATTATAAAAAGCTGTTCAGGCTTCATTATTTTGATGCACAGGCCCACCTGGTGTGTATTTTCCGTACCCACTTTGCATTTCTCAGTGTCCTGTTTCCTATTTTTGTTTTTTTTATTGCTCTACCTTTTAATCCCATATCTTTATCCAGTTCCCTCTACATATACACACAAATGCAGTACCTCCAGCGTTGTCTCCCACAACTCTTGAAACACATTACTGTCTGAAATGGGGCCAAAGTATCCTCCAGTCTCCAGCGGGTGAGGTGTGAGTGTGTCGTGGAGTGTGCATAGGCATGTGTTAATGTTAGGTTATGTGTATTCAGCTGGGGTGGGTTTGTTGGGGGGGTGTACTGTGTAAGTGGGTCACCTTACTCTGCATCATCCAGCACCCAGCCACCATGTCAGTACACAGGCCCACATGCACAGACACACACATTTTTAACCCACTCTACCACTCATTCAGCGTTCCTTTTTTTCCACATTGGCTACTGTTTTTAGTGGGAAATGTACTCGCTCCCTCATTCACTCACTCACTCGCTGACTCACAGTTAAACACTTCCCTAATTCCCTCAAGCACTACAGAGTGCCTGACTTAACTGTCATTCTTGAGAATGACTGAAAAAACATTCTTTCCTTCTGCTCCTCCTCCTCCTTCTTCATCTTCTCTGACTCCCCTCCACACCGGGCTTCTTATCCCCTCCTCACTTTTGACCTGCAGCTGGACTCCCACGGTGCTCTTTTGGCATGTTTGCATTTTTAAAGAACCCATGAGGTCTAAAGCAGTCAGGTGTTGCAGTCCTTTCCCACCTCACCCTGATAATGGGTGGGTGTGTGTATAAACCAGTCATACTGCATTTTGCGCGTGTGTGTGTATATACTTAGGTGACCTTTCAGATATTGTGTCGCGCATGTTATAAAAAGGCAAAAGCACTCTGATCTTTAACTTGATACCGTCTCTACTGGGAAAAGCAGGACACACAGGTGGTGCTTTGAGACTGCTGAGTTAGGGAGTTGTGTTGCTGCTTTGGGTCCTGGTTTGATTTTCTACTTCAAGACTTCTTTTTTTTTCTTTTTCTGTCAAAGCCAGGAAGAGGAATGTCCTCCCACATGGCGCAGTGAACATCTGTTAGTGGGAAGCGAGGGCTTGAGAGAGACACAAGAAGAACAGAGAGAGAGAGAGAGAGGACCTACATTAAAGCAGGAGGTGAAGACAGAACGAGAGGGCACGCAGAGAGGTGGAAAAGGGGAGGAGAGACAGCAGCTAGGAGGAAAAAGACAAGACTTGAGCTGGAGGGGACTATTCCACCCACGAACAGCAGAGGTGAGAGAACGTTTGGTACGAGACGATGCTTTACAGGTGCTCGTACGCACACAAACATACTCAGCATGGAAACAGAAGCCAGCATCAATAATGTAGCTGCAAGAAACAGGATGCAAATTCTGTCTTACATAAGAGTTTACAGAGGGCTGGCTGGCTTGGAGCAGCCTCTTTCATTCTCTGGTTTGCCCTCAGGCTGGATGCACACAATGTTAAAAAAAAACAAAATGCTAATTATACACCACAATCTCCATTCAAACAACTTTTTCAAGGTAAGTGCAGTGCTACAAAAGCCCAAGAACAACACTAAAGCCAACTAAGGGTGATTTGTTTTTGTCGTTTTCTCCGCTGGACTCTAATTCAGGACATCTTACATTATTGAAGGCCTATAAGAGGCTTGTTTGTAGCAGACATGGCTGGTTAGTTGTCAGAAGACAAATCATTCAACATTAATGATCTGAGAGCTAATCTTTGTCCCCGTCTTTATAAACAAGCTGAGGTGTTTAAACCAATTCAACACGATAAATACAGTAAGGTCAAAATCTAAGGTAATAGGTTTTAACATTAAAATATGGTGAAGTATTAAAAATTAGGTCTGGTTCATGTGACTAATACATGATTACTTTCTTAATAGTGAAGAGTTGTCAGAGTTTTACATACAGAGGTACTTGTCTGATGCCTCTGCAGACTCATCACATAGTTAACAGTGACATATTAGAGGATTTAAACATTTTGATGAAATGAGACCTTGTGAGATGTTTCGTGTGAAGACCACAGTTTACTAATGTAAAACATCAGTTTTATCATAAACAGTGTCTCTTGTTCTATGATATAATTCTTCAGGTAAAATCTTCATCTTTAAAGTAATTAAAACTACACGGAGTTGAAGTTTGTAATCTCATCTGGGTAGCTCAGTTGGTAAGGCACCGGGCTGGTGCATAGGGGACCTGGGTTCGATTCCTGGGATGAGTGTCCAGTTAGTTGTGTCAGGAGGGGCATCCGATGTAAAAACTCTGTCAAATCAAATATACGAATTGGATTCGCTGTGGCGACCCCATCATCATCATCATCATTATGGAGCTAAGTTTGTGATAGGAGTGTAAGGGTTAAATGCACTGGCGATGGCGGTGTCATCTAGGTCACAGGGTCACTCTGGGGTCAGAAGCATGGATAGGATGTTTTGGACAAAATCAAACCGAATTAAAATGTAGTCTTAAAATTTTATGTTGTAAATTGTAAAAAAAAAAAAGCGTCCTGTAGCACTTAAAATCTTTTGCCTGCGTGCAGCTGATTTTACTCTGATAGCCTCTTGGCAGTGCCTGCCAAGCATCAAACTATTAGAACAGGTGACGTTTGTGAGTTGGAATTGACCTCACTGGACTATTTAACAGCCAATTTTTATCATTGGAGCTAAAAAAAAAGTTTAAATATAGACATGCCATGTTTACAGCCATGCCTGTTGAACCATGACAAAGTAAAAAAAAAAAAAGAGGAGAAGAAGAAAAGATTCTAAATTAAAGGGAAAAAAGGAGGGTCCAAGAAAACATTCAAGAGACACTGGTACTTATTTTAATCTAACAAAGTTTATTGTAAGGCGAGCACAGCAGGTAGCTACGACACTTGATTAGCTCCAGAAATGGCTTTTCTGTTTCTCTTTTGTATTTTCCTCCCCAACGCCTTTACTTCACCACCTTGTTTTATGTTTGCTGTCAAGTCTTTTATGCTTTAGCTCCCTACACAGCTTTCTTTTATTTATCTGTGGTATGTGGGCTTTACTGTCTGTTAACTGGCAAAGTGTTAATATGTGTGTGTGTGTGTGTGCTCATGTTTATATAGATAATTATGGTTAGGTGTAAGACGCCACGCTTTGCACACACATCCATTTGATGTGATTCCATTTGAAGTATGAACTTGTCAAAACTGTCTGTATCAAACTGTTAAATGTGGGCAGATATACGTGTGAATCACAGTTTTCGTTTATAAGTGTGTGTGTGTCGAAGCTCATCATGCTTGTGCTATCCTTTTTCTGCCACATTGCCATGGCGACAGTGCCCTCCCAGGGTAATGGGGGACGAGTGCGCCAGAGCTATTTATTCTCTCTTCCTCTCTCCCTCCCTCTCTCGCTCTCTCCATCCATCCATCGCCCTCTCTTTTCCCTCCTCTGTCTCCATCTCTGCCCTCTTCCTCCAGCAACCTCTCCATCTCTCTCTCCAACCCCCCCTCCCCGCTCATCTTCCCCTCTGTGATTGGCTTAACACTCTCCTCCTCAAAATGAGATACTGCCTAATGAGACAGAGGGTGAGGAAAGCGAGAGGGTGGGAGACAAAGAGCAAGTGTCTTAAAAGAGAGAAGTAGAAATATGTGGGCGAGGCACTCTATGCAGACTTGTGTTCTCTTTGCATGTAAAGACAGATCCTTATTTTAAGAAAACTCTTTGATGCCTGATGTTTGGAGTGTAACGGCACAGGATGTCACTCTCTATATGTTTCTGCACAGAGTTCTGTATGGCCTTTCATCCGGATGCTTGGTGTCTCTTGAGCTCTGGGCTTTATTTCGGGTCATGACCTCTGAATAGCTCAAACATATAGTCCCTGAATTACCAGTTGTTGTCCGCATGTGGCAGGTCCCCCACTTTTGCTTTCATTGTCATTTTAATGACTGCTCTTGTTCAGAGTCAGGCTTTGAGGCACCGACTTAATGAATAATACCAGTGGTGTCATCAGTGGATATTTGTCATGTGTCATGAAGACCACGAGAAGTCCAAAACAAACAATGGATCTGTCTAGTTTCAGTAGTTTTCATTTCCCACTCAGTTTGTGGCCATAGGCTCCAACTCATTTAGACGGAACCTTTAAAGTAATGGTTTGGAGGAAATTAGATTGTCTTTCTTACATGGAGTTCAGTGAAATGACTGGCACCACCCATGTGTCTGCACAACGCGGGCAAGGCTGCAGTTACCAGTGGTTTATATCAGTTCAGCACAAAGACTGGAACTATGTATGGGATTAGTCTCGATGTATCCAAATGTGACTAAATCCAGCTACTAATACCTCTAAATAGAACAGAACTTTATTCATCCCCATGAGGGAAATTCAAATGTTTGTTCTCTGAGGAAACACTACGTTGACCTTGTAAGTTGCTGCTTCCAAACAACACATCATCACAGCCAAACAAGTCAGGGAACAGCTGAGGAAACTCCGCTCCAGGAAGACAGCAGGTCCAGATAATGTGTGCCCTCGCCTGCTGAAGACCTGTGCCACAGAGCTAGGAGAGCCTCTACAATGAGTCTTCAACCTCATTTTACAACTGGGAACAGTGCCTACCCTTTGGAAGACGTCCTGCATAATACCGGTTCTGAAAAAGAACCAGCCCAAAGGGCTGAACGACTTCCGACCGGTGGCACTCATGTCACACCCGATGAAGACTCTGGAACAGCTCTCCCTCAACTTCCTCAGGCCCCAAATACAACATACTCGGGACCCCTTGCAGTTTGCCTACCAGGCTGGGGTAGGGATGGAGGACGCAATCCTGTGCCTCCTACACCGTGCCACTTGCCCCTGGACGGGGGAAGTGGAATGGCTAGGATTATGTTTCTGGACTTCTCAAGTGCCTTGAACACAATCCGGCCATGTGTGCTTCAGGACAAACTGACCAGGACGCATGTGGACCCATGACTGGTTGCTTGGATCTCCAGCTACCTCAAGGACAGACCACAGTATGTCAGGATGAAGGACATCACGTCAGACACTATGGTCAGCAACACAGGAGCCCCACAGGGAACTGTGCTGTCTCCTCTTCTTTTCACACTGTACACCTCAGATTTCAGCTACAACTCTGTGCTACGTCACATCCAGAAGTATGCAGATGACACAGCCATCGTGAGGTGTATCAGGGATGACCAGGAAGAGGAGTACAGGAGTCTGGTGCCTGGTGCCACACAAACCACCTGCAGCTTAACACCTCAAAGACCAAGGAGCTGGTCATAGACATTGGGAGGTCCAGATCAAGTCCTGGACCAGTTCAAATTGAGGGAAAGGAGGTGGAGGTTGTGGACACCTCTAAATACCTCGGGGTGTGGCTGGACAACAAACTGAATTGGACAAGCAACACGTAGCAGCTGTATAAAAAGGCCCAGGGCAGACCATTTCCTGATGAGGCTGCACTCTTTTAACAACTGTAAGGAGCTCCTCTGGATGTTCTATCAGTCTGTGGTGGCTAGTGTCCTTTCTTACGCCGTGGTGTGCTAGGGGAGCAGCACATCAAAGAAGGATTCATCCAGACTGGACAAGCTGATCAGGAGGGCCAGCTCTGGTGACCGTTACAGAGAGGGTGACACTCACCAAACTGCTGTCCATCCTGGACACACATCCTCTGCACACTGTCATCACCAACAAGAGAAGTCTGTTGAGCGACAGGCTGCTTCTCTCCAAAGCACGGACCAAACCACTCAAAAACCCCTTTGTTCCTCGTGCCATTAAACTGTTTAACTCCACAGTGGGAGGGAAGTAAGTAGGATCAGAAGTGCGGAAGACTAGAGTGCTATAATATATTTTATAGTGTGGGTTATCGTATATATATTTATATATATACTATATATATATATATATATATATATGCCACATACTGGTGCTGGAACATTAATTTCCCAGAGGAACCTTCCCGAGGGATTAATAAATATCTATCTAAATGTCTGTCTGTATATGAACAGCAACATGCTTAATCTGAAGTTTACATGTACTGTAAATACCACAATACAGGCTGACCAGTGGAAATCTGATGCACTGGAACCATCAAAAACTAAAAATGCACATTCATGTCTGACTTCTGACACCGGTTTAACCAGTGTCAGTTTAATGCAAGTTAAATGCAATTAAAGTTCAAAAATGGCTAAATGACTTGCTGCGTGATTCTTTTACATAAACTGATTAATTAACTTTTGATTCAGATCAATAGAAGTTCTTTACAATAAGTTGTGCCATTACTGATCAGCATCAACCAATAAAACCAATTAACCAGTGCATCTTAACACCACAGTATAATGTTCAGTAGAGGTTGTGGACTTTGCGCAAGGCTGGATTTTGCTCTTATAAAAGAGGCTAATTATGTCTAATCTTTATCCTAAGCCAAGCGCTAGATGTATTTGGTGTTGTATTTGTACTAGCTGGACTGAGGAATATACGAAAATAATAAATAAAGAATGAATGACATGCAAGGCACGTAGAAGTTAAAAAAAAAATTAAAGTAATGTTATGGGTTTAATTAGTTTCACACATAACACTCACAGCTAAATACACGTGCAAACTTGGAAAGACAAATGACATGCAATGAGCTGAAGAGGAGGGAAGGAAAGGTAGAACAGAAGAAAAGAGTAATAAGTAAAGGGAGCGACAGCATGGGAGGTGGGAGAGTGGGGGGAGATAAATGGCCAAGTAGACAGGAAGATGAGTAGAGCGAGGGAGCCACACTGTGTGACATACTGCAGACAGAAAGACTAACGGAGCGAGAGAGTGAATGGGTGAGAAAGGGAGACCAAAGAGAGAGAGAGAGTCCAGGCACGTCAATCCCCCCGCCTTTTCCCTCCCCCCTCTGCCCTCAGTTGCGTTGTAGCAGACCTTCACTGGATGGTAACAGGCCACTCAGACGGCTACAACACACACACAGACACACACACACACACACACACACACACACACAGCACTGCTGCCACCAGATTTCCTGAAGATTATTTAGACCTGTATACCTCTCACAGTGTGTATGCTTGTGTGTGCACATGCCACAGTGTGCATGTTTGTGTCTTTTCAAACAGCAGCAGTGAAAAACAGCCTTTACATATTTAAAGGAGGGAAAAAAAGGACCCACATCACATGGTTGTTATTCTCTCAAATCTGCCTCTCAGGTCACTTTGACAGTCTACACTCTCCCTCTCCCGCCCTCACTCGCTCTGCTACAACACACACACACACACACAGTGTCTCTCACTCTTGCTCACTCTTTCAAGCACTCAGCCTCTCGTTCCCTCCCTTTCTCTTCCTCTCTTTCTCCCTCTCTCCTCCCACCTGAGCTGTAATTTGCAGGTCTGATGAGGGTGAGGGCAGAACAGAGGCAGGAGCAGAATTCTCCTCACTCTAAAACACACACACACACATAGTGTGTGATTCACAGTGTACAGCTACAACTGAGAGAATCTGATCCTTTGTGTATGTGTGTGTGTGCTCTTTTTTTTAACCTCTTCGTCCCCTCTTTCTCTCTTTTCCTCCCTTGTCGTCACTCTCTTTGACTCTCTCCTCCTACCTCCCCTCCTCTCAGTCACTCTCTCTCTCTCTTTGCTCCCTGGTGGTGTGTGTGTCAGTGTGTGTGTCTGTGTGTGTGAACCGTGGGGATAACAGACGCTCATGTGAGCAGCCTCAGTGGCGGCAGCAGTGACTGGTGAGAAAGAGGAGAGGAGTGAAGAGGAAGAGAGCAGGGGATAACAGAGCCACCACCATCATTCTGATCGGATTCACACCAGACATGTGAGAAGATGTCCGTGGGCGGCTGCGCGTGTCCCGGTAAGTAGCTGCCGTTGGTGATGGTTGCCGTTAACGACAGCCCTGCTTAAGCTGCTGCTGCTGCTGCTGTTGCCAGCTGCTGACTTTTTGTGCTCGTTGTTGTTGTTGTTGTTGTATTTTGGTCAGTGAGTTCTACTGCTGCCGTGGCGTGACTTGGACAGAAAGACACAGGGAAAGAGGTGCTCTGGGCCCTGGGGCTCTGTTTGCAAAGGCTCATGGGAGGTCATCCTCTGTGATAATTGAAAGGATGGAGAGCAGAGAAAATGCTGGAAGACGTTGAATGGGGATTGTTTTAACTTTGCTCTTCATGCTGAAGCTGAATGCTGTTTAGTTGAAGGAATAAAGAGAAGGAGAGGATTGTCTTGTTGAAGCACTCACTTGATGGTGCAGACATCTGGACATGAAGTTGTTGCTATGGCACCCCAAAAGTGACTTCTTTCTACCTCTGCAAGATTGTTGCTCTTGTTGCTTCTGATGATGATCTCAGATGGATGGTCCACATTAAAAGCAATGTTCTTCAGGTCGACTTAGACTTATTCACAGTGGACGTCCAGTGACAAACAGATTGCCCAGTCCTGCAGACATAGAAGAAAGAATGAGGGAAGAAGGATCAAAGTTGTATATTTAAAGTGCAAAGATCACCGACCTGGATCACAGCGTCACCTGATTGATTCTTCCCACACAAGAGTTATTAATAAAGGTTTGATGTTTTACAGCCTCACACAGCAGTATATAATTTATGATGCAGAAGAGGCTTGATGAAAGTGATACAGATACTCCTTCAGGTGTAGGAGCAGTTTTTCTTACTCATACAGACAAGAAAATGCAGCATCGCTCCAATTATTTAGCCAGAATGGTCTATCAGTTTTAACAATCTTTATCATGCAACTTCTGCTCTCTTTATTGTGGTCCAAAAAGCCTGAAATGGATTTATAATGGCCTTGCTAGTGAGTTTTCTACTCATTTTACTCAGAAGTCCTCTCTTCCAGAGTTCATGGAGAGTGGTGCGTACATACCTGAAAGGGGAAATCAGGGCTGAGACATCCTGACCTTGCCCTCAGCGTTAGAAGCACAGATTACACGTCAGCTTGCTGCTGCTTTCTATCACTTTCCATCCGCTTCCTCCTGTGTGTCTGTCCTGTCTTGACCTGCCTGTTTTCAAAGTGGGCTGTGGAAAAAAAAAAAGGCCTAGCCGAGGGCTTAGTGTTATTTCAGTCCTAACTCGAAAGCAAATCAACAACATAATCCCTGAAAAAGTGCAAGTTGGACCATTGCTTCTCACCATTTTTAATAAAAATTGATGAAGTTGAGACTGTTGAGGCTGTGGGAGCAGTGTCTCTGAGAGGAACCTGCAGGGAGTAATATCTGTCATATTAGACCACTGTATTGAGAGGTGTGTGAGCGGTTCACTGTCTGTGAAGGCTCCCAACTCCCTGCAGTCCCCAAACAGTTGTGTCTGGGTGTTGAGTGCCTGACAGTGAACAGATAATTCTTCTCATTTTATTGAATTTAATCAGACAGAGGAGCAAAGAAAAGAGGAATCAAGGTCTAGAAATAACCCTGTTCTGCTGTGCCTTAGGCAATATATTATTAAATGTTACAGCGATTTATGTTGCACTACTGATAGGAATGTGTGGGACATGAAATATAATCCTATAGCTGAAAATGTATTCATAATCATGATAGATGTACTCAGAATCTACTGTCATACAATATTCAGCAGCAGCAATGGAGGAAGTAAATGATAGAGCTGTGTGTGTTTCTCGGCGTGTGTGTCTATCTGGCCTATATGGGATGCAGTATCACCCTGACGTGGCCTCCTCTCCTCTCCTGCCTACAGGCCACAGTGGCCGATGTGGTCAACCCTCAAACAGTCTGGATGTGGATAGAGAAATTTAGCCAACCACGCATCCAGGATCAGATTACCCTGGTGCCAGTACCGACTTGAATCATTAGGAAGATGGAAACACTAACTGGTCCCAAGCTTCGTGGGTTGGAAACTCTTTAGCTGACATATTACTTCAATTGCGGAAAGTTTTCAAAGAGCAATCATTTGACAATGCCAACTCTTCTTGGAGTCAGGATTGGTAGGTGGATGAATCAATGATGACATTTAGAGAGCTGTCAAAAAACAAAACCAGTCATTGTGGTGCATTTGCACAATTTGGCCAGAACACGCCATGATCATGGTGAATTTAGGTAAAAACTGCAGCCCCGCAAGAGTTTCATTGTGTGTGCACGTGTGTCTGAGCGCGTGTGTTTTCAATCTCTGCGCAGTGCCCCATGCTACGAAGGCAAACGCTGCCACCTCAGCCGTTAAACAAGCCTGCTCGGCAGAGGTGGGAGCATTTGTTTAGAATTGGGCCTTAGCTATCTTGTGGTCAGATTGCATACTTAATCAAAGTGGTCATGGAAATTTCCAAATAAGAAGTATGACTGCACTCCTGCGCTCCTCATTTGCTCTGGTATTGTTCTCTCTGGTGTTCCCCTTTCTTTTCACCTCAGTTTCTGTGCTGTAAGGATTCTCCCTTTGACAAAGTTGTAACTTAAAAAAAACAAAACACCAGTAAAGTGAAAACTTTTTATAAATAGTCCTGCTGTGTGCAAAACCTGAGGCCTAAAACAAAGTGAGTGGTGAAAGGACCAGTTCACCTATACTTCACCTATACTCACACATCCATCCAACATGAGGCTCCTGAAAACCAAAGTAAACATTGCCGGCAAATATGGAGCAATCGTTTTCATTCACTCAAGTCAACTTCAAATGAACCCAAGGTGTGACCTTACTGTGCTGCTGGTTAACATGCAGACTGACTGCCGAGTTATTCTCATCATCCTCTACAGAAACAGATCATAAACGTTCTAAAGGCAACACTAACCCTAAACCAGAAAATATGAAACTGCAGGTCTCTCTTTAATCCTTCCCCTCTCTTTCGCTCGCTCTTGTTTACATTCCTGAGCCATGTTCAACACAGAGGGATCCTCCCCCCTTCTTGTGTGGGCTCCGGGTTTGTGTGTGCGGACGAACACACATGCAGCATGTGTCCTGACATGTGGATGACATAAACAGCAGAGCAGTGGTCTAGTGTGATGGAATGAGCTCGGAGCTGAAACAGTCATGAAACCATACATAATAAGTTGCTGTGCTCTGAAGCCACAGATGTTTTGTGGAAAGTAGACTTTTATTTGGTCTGCCCAGACCTCTCCTACAATACACCCTGATTCATCTTACTGCACTCGCTGTATATGCCATCATCCTTCCTTCCCCTCCCCCTCCTCCTCCCCTCACTCCTTCTTTCTCTTTGACTCCTCTGATTGCTAGCGTATGTTGCCTGGCTGGATGAGGGAACAGGGGAGGAGGAGGGTGGTAGGGAGCGAGAAAGGGGAGAGAAGGGGGAAGGGACTGTGCCCTCTCATGCAGAGAGTCACATGGTGTCCCTGATTGGAGGAAAATGAGTAAAGACTGCAGCCTGGCTGAAATGGCAACAGACAAAAACGCACAAAGGCTGAGCTGTTTAGAAACGGGTTGCACAACAAGAGAGCCTAAAGAGGAGGAGGAGGGTGTGACGGAGGGAAAAAGAGTGAGGGAGTGAGCAGATACTGAGGAAAGATGTGGATTAAGAGAGGAACAGGAGGGAGGGGGTGTGTAAGAGAAAACAGGAGGGAGGAGAGAAGTGACAGCGGGTGGGGGGACGTGAGAAGAGACAGAGGCAGAAGAGCTCAGGCAGGAGACGAGAGCGCAAGTGGGAGATGAGCACTGTAGGAGCGCAGGAGGAGTGGGGGGGTGAGAGG
>JAPTHA010000001.1:14176899-14192447 GCA_029814585.1 Gymnapogon annona
CCACAGGCAGACCCCTCCCCCCCGCACCCCCCTTCGTGCCTCTGAGCCTGATAGCCTGGACATGGGAGATATCAGAGAGAGGGAGAAACATGAAAATACTGAACAGGACTTTTGGTTAGATCAGTACCTAACTGTGGACTGACTGCGTTTGTTGGTAACAAAATGGCGATGTCAGAGGCTCTAGAAAGTGAAGGAGGTAAGTCTCTTGCTGACCTTTTTTTTGTCGAATAACTGATTCAGCAACACAAACCTCTGAGGTCAAACAAAATAGCTGAAAAAGAAAAAAAATATTGCTTTTATTGATATTTCCCTCTGTGTTGTTCAGAGAAACGACGTACAAGTCCCCTCCTTTCTTTTTTTTCTACTTTTATTGACTTTGACAAGGATGAATTAAACAACTTGCACTCATAGGTTTAAGTGAGAGCTTAGTGAAAACATCACACAGTGCACTTTAGGGAGTTTATTCAGCCACTGCACGCTCCAGCTTTAATCACTTATTATACATGGATTTATAGCTTTAGGTGTGAATGTGTGACTGCGAGTTGGGAGGCTAGCTGGTGAAGTGAAGGTTAGGCAGCAGTGCGTGTGTGTGTGCTCATGTGCATGTGTGTGTGTTTGTTGGCTTGGGGTGCTGGCTAAAGATAAGGCCTGCCCTATGCCTGAGAGCGAAAGAGACGGTGTGTGTAAGCCCTTCAAGCCTTATCCTGCCACACCTCCTACCCCCACCTCCTCTCCATCACCACACACAGACACACACACATGCACTGGGGATTAACCCCGTCATGTACTATTTCAATGGGTGAGCTTTGGAGACACACACACATAGGATTAACCCTTGTGTGTCCATTTCCATGGATGATTCTCAGCCTCTCTCTTTCTCTCCCTGGTTGTGACAGCATTGCCTGCTCGTGTTGCCATGGCTACAGGGGCCAGAGAATGTAAGATAGGCAAATCCACATAAGTCATCCACAACACACACACTCTAAGCTACTACTGACTAAACCTCCCCCTGGTACTAGACACACAAAGATGCTGCCAAAAGACTGACAGGAGCCTCGTGAGCTGTGAAGTGCTCATGTCACAGGCTTACTATGGTCAAACCAAATATACATAAACTCAGTCTGGGCATCTTTGTTGCCGGTCGGGTGAGAGACAGGCCTCGGAGCAGCTTATCCTCTCTACATGCCTGGCTCTCTGAGAGTCACTTCACTTCACCAGATTTATCCTAAAATCAGACCGAGTAGCTGTCATCTGTCTGGGGAAGCAAGGGATGTATTCAGTTTTATTCCACAAAAGAAATAACTGCAACATTTCTCGCTGTTGCATGTTGGGATATTATGACTCACAAGTAAATGCAATTACCTTTATACCAGTGTTCTAATATAAATCAAACAGCAGTTTAATTACGTACACACACACACACCTCGTGGAGGAACGAGACATTTATTGGCATAAATTAACATTTTGGGAGATATAATTACATTTCTGTTTACCTTTTGTCAATAAAAGCTGAACATGGCAGATGTACAAAACATCCACTCCTAGATACAGAATCAACCATAAACCATGCACTATGGCAAAAAAAGAAGACTATAATTAGGCAGATATGATAGAACATAAATAAAGCCATTACTAAAAAAAAAAACAAACTGTGAAAGAAATCACAAATTAATGTTGTGTCTGCTAGTTTTACCCCCACAAGGTATTTCAATGCATGATATTGACAGAGCAGGATCATTATATATAAAGGATGTTTTTCCTCACCACTATCACCTAGTGTCATCAAGAGTTTGTTCCTGGAAGATTCTGTTCAGTGTGGGTAAAATTAATCAGAGAGCCTGGTTTAGACCAGCGATTTATGTATAGTGCATTGAGATAACTTCTTTTATGATTTGGCACAAGACAAATAAACTTGATCAATCGATTGATTGATGTTGTTGGAGACCGCAAATAAAAACAACCCTCATCTGTATCATTTATGCCTGATTCTGTGTGTAGTTTTGGATTCATTGCTTTTGTTGTTGTATGGTTGTACTCTATATTTGCCTCTGAGAAGTACTTACACTGCTGCTTCTTTTTCTTATTGTTATTGTTTTCAGTTAATTTTTTTTATTGCACCAATTCTTATGATTCCACTTTCATAGGATCATACTTAACACATAATTACTTGAATGAGCAATTAATTTAGCTTGTTAATTCATGTTAATTTATTACTTTATTTTCATTTTGGCATGTGTATTTGGGTGTATTTCTTTTTCACTTTGTTTTCCATTAGATTTACATTTTGTTTGTTTTTTTTTACAACAGTGTGAATAGTACAGGCCATATGGAATCTAATGTTTTAATTTCTCGGGCCACTTGGTCCTAAATGATATGCTGATCTTATGCGAGGTGACCTCAGCCAGATGAAATTCGCCACAAACCTTCACTGTATCAGTTAAATGTTCTAACATTATTCAAATGAGCTTAACAACATTTTATACAGCTTTTACTTGGAGTGGAGTTGTTTCATTGTGTGCTTTAGTGTACATTTGTTTGCATGTGTCTCAGTTCAGCACCAGTTTGTAGCAGAATCTGATATTGACCGCATTTTAAGAAATTAAAGTGAACGACCAAACAAATCAGATCCAAGCAACGAAACTGATTTGCAGTGTGAGCTGAAGCCTAAGGGTCACATATACATTATTTCTGGGTGTACTGACGCATAAGGTTTTAAATATATGTGTAGGGGATTTATTTAATAAAAGCCTTAAATAGTTTGATAGGTGGTATGTGTTAATAATTGTTTGTTTCTATAAATTGTAATATTATTATTTTCATGGGTAAAAGACTCTGTGGGGAAGCGATGTGACCGGCATTCCTGTTCTGCTCTCCTGTGTTTGATGACGGACTTAAAGGTGTTGACATGGAGCTGGAAGACTCCGATTAAGTTTATGTGTAGCACTGAGTGAAACCCAAACATAAAGCTAGTCTTACACGGGTGATAGTCGGTTTGGGAATTGTTGTGAGTCGAGTTTTGCTGAAAATTACTTTTGTGTTGACAGTCCTGCTCACAAGACGAGCCTAATTTGTGACTAAATCATTTATGAGCTCTTGTGTCTACGCTCTGTGTACAGGAGCAGTGTATAAACCAGAACACCCTACAAAGTGGAACATGCTCAAATGTGGGATTTCTTACCTTTTTTTTTTTACTTTAGCAAAGTCAAAAGCATATCACAAATAGACTGTGCGGAAGGAAATGTTCCAACCTAATACTTGCTTGTTCTTTTTTTATATCTCAACTTCCGCCATATGGGTGAGCCCTCTCTGGCAGGGATCGGAATATCTGATTATAATATGAAGTGATTTAAGAAGATTTAAAAGCCTGTGGGATTCTCCTTTTTTGGCTTAGTGCTTCCTGTGCCTGTGTGTCTGTGTCTGCCTGCGTGTGTGCGTGTGTGTATTGCTGAGATTCCCAATAGTAAAGGATTGGAGGCAGATCAGCATGCAAACTCAAAAACACAATTAATTGTCAACAGCCTTAGTCTGTTATCCTCATGAAAGTTAATTCATAAGATCACATTCTAGTTTTTGACTGACCAGGCTGTGGCACGGCCTTCATTTGCATCACTTTACACATATGACCGGGCAATTGGCTGTCACCACTTCAGCTTAGTTGTTTGCAGTAAACTGATGTGCGCTAATTAGGCAAACATGAAAACCACTTTGCAGCCAGCATGATCTTTATTTCCACATACACTTCCACGCAGCTGCATTAGGCCAATTCTCATCTATGTCAGTTACAGGGAAGGGATGGGATGCAGGGAGGAGGAAGGAAGGGGAAAACTGCTTAGCAGACAACCTTTATGTGCAGTTGTGCATTAGAGTGGTGGGGAGGAGGAGAGAAGGGGGAGAGGGCGGCTGGCGGTGCTGGGCAGAGGAGAGAGGAGCAAATGCATTGCGGAGGGAGAGGAGGAGGGCCTACAGCTATTGTTCATGTCCTCCCGTGAACAAAGGGCTCATCGGGGTCCGTATGTAAACCCACAGCAGGCTTCAGCCCACTGACAAGGCCTCATGCGGGACAAAACATAACCGACCGACTCCCGCAAGATAGGCCTTATTCCGTTTCAGTCTCGCGATTTGAAGAGGTTTTTTTTTATTGATCGTAGTCAAAGGGACGTATTGTGTAGGTACGTTGCGTCCAACCGACCGCCGTCCAGCGGGCCTATCCGTTTTTACGCACGGAGCGTACACACGGTCTATCATCACGGATCTGTAAACATCAATTTTCTGATTGGACTTCTTCGCAGGTAAAGGGTCGCTTTTCCCAAACACACACTTTGACTGCAACGTCTGGCCACCGCAACAATCAAATGTGGTTTCTAACCCGCCGTAGTTGGTATATGTCGTCCTTTTTCGGTGTTTTCCCGTTGAAAGGGGATTTAACGTTACGGCGCTAGCAAGAAAGCTAATGCTTTCGGCATACTACTAGCCAACTGTTTCTTGTTCGCTAATGTTAGCTTACATTACGGGCCTGATCTGCTGTGTTGTGTATGGGCAACGTCTTAAATACTCCAGCTTTAGAGGTTTTAAAGGCGCCTGTGCGCTTAGATTTGTGTGACTACCTCCTTTATTTAAACTGGAGTAGTTTGGCATTATGTGACCAAGTTAACTTTCGTCCTGGGATCACCTGTGTCAAATGTTTTAAGCTAGCAAGTGGCTAAGTGTTAGCATGATGCACTCGCTGCCTCTCTAATTGCCTTTGTAAGCAGACAACTCCTTGCCAAAATGTGGCACGGTAGTTTATACTCTGGTACAAACGCGTGTCAGACACAGAGTTTTAACTTTAGTTCAGCGGAACTCTTTAGAATGACGTCGATATTTTTGTTTTAAGTTAGCTACCGCAGGTTAGTGCCATAATGTTAGATAGCTGTCGCCGTTTAGGATAGGTGACTTGTCCCCCATAGGCGTCACGATGGCAGATGTCCAAAAACATCAAGGGTTATTCTCATTCTATGGACCGTCGGTGTTGTTGACAGGTCATTGCTCCGTGCCTGTTTTAAAAGGAAAGCTTGATGTTGATTATTCACCCAAGTACGGTAACGATCAGTTATAAGATGAGACTTGTACACAACGTTGATCGACGAACAGTTGCAGTCACTCAGGCCCAGGAAGTTCAATATATGTGCTTCTGTAAAGAGTGAATGCATGTATGTATTGTAAATGCAAATATGTGTGGAGTGGAGGGAGATTCCCAGTGGAGGAAGTGGAGTCCAGCTGATGTGATTGTGACTGTCTGTCATTAACCGCTAACAGGAGAAGAGAGGAGCTAATGGAGCTCTCAACAACTAATGGACACATAACCATCGATTATTTATTTATTTATCAGTCCCATTTGTTTTTCCCTGCTGGTGCAGTGGGTCCATTGCAAAGCATTGCTGGCTCATATTGTAAACGGTTTGTTTTTACATAAAACGAAGATAGGGTTTCAGATGGATGGTTTTTGTGGCTTTGTTCTATATCAATGATGTGGATTTTGGTTTGAACACGTCCTCGTGGGAGAAAAGTTTCCTCATTGCTGTAACATTTGTTTATCGAAACTTTGGAAGACTGTGGTCACTATTAGTCCATGTTGGAACAGGGATGTAAGCCTAAATTTTACAGCCATGTTGACTTTAGAGAGCATATGTTATACGTATTTTGTAATTTTGTGTTTGTGAACAATTATGTCTGTGTTGATTTGTTGTATTAGTGTTGCATAGTTTGGAAAAAATACTTTAAAATTAGGTATATGTTAAATGCATCGTGTCCCTACGATATAGTGCTTTCCCCTTCCTTCCTTTCAGCTGATATTCAGTGCATAGTTTTTTGTTCACTAGAGACTCAGATGAACATTACAATAATAAATATAGAAGGCTTACATGCTTAATTTACAAAAAATAATTTAGACAGATTGTGACAGATCAAATCACAACAAGTGACAGTACATGGCTATAAATATATATTATATTAACAGCCCGCTGTTCCAAATACCTAAGCATTTTTTATGTTTTCAGACACACACTGTGTGTCAGCGATATGTTCAATATGCATAGACAAGACACAGACATTAATGAGGCGGGGCTTCACCATGGTGATGGCTGGGGTCACGACCTCAAGGCCGCTATGCCTGGATGGCCTTTATAGGAGAGTCAGGCAATTAGAGTATAAGAGGGATTGGGGCTGCTTATTTGTATGTTACATTGAGACGTATCGTTATTTTTCCCCTCTGCATGTGAACATTGGCAGCAGAGGACTGTTTATGTAGGTGTATTTTTGTGTTATTTTGTATCTTCATGCACCCCAGTTAGTGTACTGGGAACAATCTGTCAATAAGTGCATCCAAGTGAAACTGGGCCATACTGGTCAACTCAGGCTGCGTGTGCCTCACGTGATGTTGTCATCATTTGTAAGTGTGCAGATAGGTAACGGTATCAATACCACTGCAAATCTGAAGGGTGGCTTTCATTCAGGGTCTTTTGACTCAGTGTTCACAGTCCAAACTGAACCAGTGGATGCTACATGTAGTTTAGCTTTTGTTTTTGTCTGCCTCAAATCACTAACTTGAGTAATGTAAAAATGAAAGCAGTATTTATGATTGTTCTCAGAATTCTCCTTACATTTCTTTCAGGCTGTTCCTCCAAGTCGTTCAAGCTGTACTCCCCCAAGGAGCCCCCCAACGGTAGCACTTTCCCCCCCTTTCATCCCGGCACCATGCTGGACAGAGACGTAGGGTGAGTGTTATCTCTGTGCATTGTGATCACAATGGAAGTCTGCAGTTAGAGCCATGAGATGTCACCCAAATCTTATGTCGCAGCATTCTCTGACTTAAGTGAATAAAAAAAAATTACATAAATTGACCACAGTGTAATGCATGTTTATTACATTCAGTATATACTGACCAACTGGAGATTACGTATAGAACTTTTCCTTTCTTATTTAGAGCGTTTATGTACATTTTAAAATAAACATATAAAATAGAAAACTGGGTGTCCGCTGGTCCTTGAAGAGTCTTAAATCTGTTTGTCCAAAAATTAAGACCTTTATTATTCTTAAAAATGACAATCCCTAAATCTAATCTAATCTAATTCATTGTGTGTCTGTGTAATGACAATAAAGGAAGTCTAAGTCTATCTGCCTTTCAGAGGCCTTAAAAACATCACACAAGACAATAAACAAAACTGCAACTTATTTTCCTACATTGTACAGTGAAATCTTTGTAAAGAATCTGGCGAACTCCATTGTGCTCAAATGCACAACAGAGCGGAACCAATAGCAAACATTTGGTTGTAGAGGGAGGGGCTGCATTCACTTTTTCATGTTTGTTTGAAAGATTGTCAGCTCTTTCAAACTTTTATAAGTTGACAATGTTCTGCTACATAGTTGTGATCTTGATGTTTGTTATTTTTCGGCAGTTCCATTAAATAATCTATTGTAGCAATGTGGTCACACTTTTTGCTATCTCTCAGATGAAAGGTCTTAAATTTGATTAAAGTGGCCTAAAAAGTCTTAAATGTAACTTCCTTAAACCTGCAGATATCCTCATAAAAAGATTACAAATTATTTTCAGCTATAGTTTAGCAGTAGAACCGTTGCAGCAAAACTACTGACACAAATGATGTCATTTGTGACACAGTGAAGTGAACAATTGACCCAATATATTGTGAATCAATGAAAATGTTTCTATTGTCAAACAGTGCCCAACCTCATATCACTCAGCCTGATTTCAAGCTTTTCTTTTGGTGATTGCATTGTTTCATGCTGTGTTTATTTAGTTTCACAAAGCCAGCCGAATCACATGACTTCAGTCCCTGACACGGGAAGTTTGTGTACAAATCTTCCACTGATAATGGGGTAGTGTGTGCTTTGTAATATTCCCACTCATAATATAACTATGAGTTGGACTTGCTGCGTTCATAAAGGAGTTAATGGATATCTTAAATATTCAGGCAAAGTTTGGAGGCACTGCTATGAGTGTGTTTCTGGGTTAGAATAGATTGTTTTTTATAATAGAAGAAATGAAAAAATATACAATTATTAATGCACTGGTGGATTATTTATTTCAGGTGGATGTCGTAAAAAATGCTCACTGTTTTTTTACTATAACGCTTTTATCTGCCCTACATCAGGTGCCAATTACTGGCTTTGTGAGTAACATTTGCTGCTAAACAAAATTTGATTTGACTTCTGTGGCTTTCTAAGATAAGGGGGTTGTATCTGTGCACAGTGGTGTGCAGCAGTTTACAGTTTGTAGTGACTGATATATCCAGTCGTGTGTGTGTGTGGGTGTATCTTGTGGTGAGTTATTTACTGTCTTCTTGTATCATACAATTTGTGCCATGTTTGGCTCTTGTCCTCTGGCAGTAAGGATAGTCTAGCTCCTGGAGGAGGGCATATTGGTACCACAGCTGAATGGAATAATTGTTGCCTCTTGTCTCTTGTTTTTTAGTCCCACCCCAATGTATCCTCCCACATACCTGGAACCAGGAATAGGGTAAGACTGCATTATTTCTCATTATCTATCTTCTGTGAAAACTGCAATTACACAAGTATAGATAAGGCTGTGGGAAGCTGTGTTCTTATCTCAATTTTGGTAGTGTTTTGCATTTAGTCTCTGACACGTAAGTGGCCCTAAAACCAATGAGAATTTTGATCTGGTTGTTTTTACGGCTCACTTCACTTCTGTCTCATTTCACCTCACAAAGTTTTCTCATGTACTGTTCTCCTTGTTGCCATGTCGTTTTTCTGTGGGGGTCTAGGAGGCACACGCCATATGGCAACCAGACAGACTACAGAATATTTGAACTCAACAAAAGGCTACAGAACTGGACAGAGGTAAACATATTCATTCGCAGATACTCAAAATAAACAAAGCAGGTCAGGATGGTGTGGAAAACTCATCGTCTTTCTTTGTCCAGCAGGAGTGTGATAACCTGTGGTGGGATGCATTCACTACAGAGTTCTTCGAGGACGATGCCATGTTGACCATTACATTTTGTCTGGAGGATGGACCCAAACGTTACAGTAAGAGCTACTGTCCTCCAGGCTCAAACTGACAGCAGAGCATGTTGTTGACCTCCTATTCTTATACCACTTGTGTTTGCTCCACTCCTCTCAGCAATTGGTCGGACGTTGATTCCAAGATACTTCCGGAGTATATTCGAAGGTGGTGCCACCGAGCTCTATTATGTGCTAAAACATCCCAAGGAATCCTTCCACAATAACTTTGTCTCCCTTGACTGTGACCAGTGCACCATGGTCACCCAGAATGGAAAGCCCATGTTCACACAGGTTGGTATAGAATTTGGACAAATAACAAACACATCTGTTTAATGTATGTGCATATATTATACAGATGTCACTCTTAGGAAAATAATTTGCCCTAATATTGAATTGAATATACCTTTATTAGTCCCACAAGGGGAAATTTAACACACAGGAGTAAAACAAAGACTAGAAAAAAAGAACACAGCAGAACAGAACAGATACACAACAAATTGAGTTCTTGCACAATATGGACCACATAGACATGATTGAAGTTCCAGAGATGATAACGAGGGGCTGTTAATGTTTCCTTTGGAGAGAAATGTCAGTGAAAGTCCGCAGCCACCGTTAGCATAGCGCTCATAGCAACTGTTAGTTGCTAACCGCTAACAGTTGAAACATGACTGTTTTAAAGCTGCAGCACAGTTCACATCCGCAAATCACTCACTCACACGCATCTCCAGTCCCCCTCCTCCTCTCCTCCTCCTTTGGTCCACTGTCCCCAGTGGAAAAAACAACCAAAAAACGTAAGAGTCTATGAGCCCTCCATCACGATGGTAGAAACGGTTGGTAGAGCGGTTGAGTAGCTCAAAAACCGTTCCACACACAAACCGATGGAGACCCCGGCAGTACGCTGGTACCGTCACACTAATCCACCTCCCGATACACACGACGCCAGCACTGCACCTGCTGCCTGATGCCGTAGACAAGTGGGTCCCTCCGGTGTACACCATTGTTGATCATCTCAGCTATAGACACACACTGGATCACCACAAAAACTTCAAAAATGAAGTATGTCCATGTTGTACAGGAGACCAATTAACACGACCACAAGAGTCAGGCAGAAAAACTTAAAATTAGGAAAAAAGTTACGGAGCTGCTGTAATAGGCGGCTGTTAGGACGGCGCCATCTTGGATAATGTATAATATAGCCTAGAAATATATATGTTTTGATGTGTCTATCTTTTCATAAAAGATTTTTCCTGAACTTTTGACAGTAGGAATATTTTCAAAGGCCCAAACATTCCACTAATAATTCCAGTTACAATAGAAATTCATTAAATAGCCACCTCATTCAGAAGAGACTGGTCTAACTAGAAGGAATTTCATTGAGAATCCTTGGGTAATCTATCAATAGAAAAATACCACCATCTAAGAAAAAGTCTGTGGATTGGTAATTGTAAGAAAAATGTTCAGGTTGTGTTGGTCCTATGCTTTGCTAAACTGAAGTGTTTATGGGCACAACAAAAGCATTGCAAAACAAAACTAGTCTGGCTACTGTCAATCTATAAACCTGAGTTATCAGAATTTAATCTATAATTTTAGTGCTCAAGTGTTAACAAAGAAATGAGCAAACCAAACACAATACTAATGCCCCCACTTCTAGAGATGGTGTAATTAGTAAGAATTGGTAAATGTCTTAATAGTCAAAAGCCTTGCAACAAGTAGTTCAAACAAGTGTTGATAGTCTTTACAATTTGCAACAAGACTACCTCTATTTTGGGTTACCTTTACAATAAATTAGTTTATTGACAGCAGGCAGAACCATTTTGTATGTGTCAGAAATGTGCTCTGGGATATAAGCCCACATATTATTGGATAGATTTATTTAGTGTTCATTTAAATGGTTCAATTGTAGACGGTAGTTTGAGTGAAAAAATATTTTCCATGTAACCACAGGTAGTTCATCTTTCAACTGTAGTCTTGCGAACCTGAACAGAGATTAGATTTTTAGATTAGATTAGTTGCCTTTATTTGTCCCACTAGGGGAAATTCCAGATCACGGCAACTAAATACAAAGAGTAGAAAACAGAGTAGACAGATATACTGTACGTCAATTAAATTCTTGTACAACATAGATAGTATGCATGATGGAAGTCCCCAGAGATGATGATGAGTGATTGCGGATGTGTTGTCTGGAGCTGAGAGAGAGTGGTATGAATGTCCTCGCAGGCCATTGTAGCACCGGCAGAGGTGGGATGTAAACAGTTAACACAATAATGTCTGAAAACTCCTGGGCTGGGATGTACAGTCAAACGCTAACCACAAACAGTTCAATGTCTTTGGTCCAGTACTGCTCTTTCACAGATGACCGTTACACCATCTCTCTCATTCACAAAGATTGCCAGTCCCCCCCCCTCTCCTCTACCACTCTCCCTCGCGCTTCGGTCCGCTCTCCCCAGTAGAAAACCAACCAAAGTTATCAGAGTCCAGTGTGTTGTCCGTGAGCCAGGTGTTTGTTAACAGCAGGAGGCTTCTCCGTTTGTACTCCCGCTGCACTCTGGTTAGCGCTGTTAACTCTTCCTTCTTGTTGGGTAAAGATCTTCCGTTACCCATTAGAACAGATGGAACACCCGGTTTTTGTACCATCTCCTCTTCACCCGGTACATTGCTCCAGATTTCTCTCCTCTCATACAATGCCATAATTCCTTCAGAATCATGGGTCGCTGTCCCGGGAGTACACTGCTGTTGCAATTTCAACAGCTGAATCCAACTGTAAAAACTGGAGTGGCTCACAAGAACTCCCGTTGTGGTGTTGAAGAGTTTCTTGAGAGTAGCAAACAGGCTACTACCCACACAAAACTTCAAAAATTACACATGTCGTACAAGAGTCCAATTAACTTGACCACAAGAGTCGAGGCAGAAAAACTTGAAAAAAAGAGTTAGGAGCTTCTGCAAGAGGGTGCCTACCATAGCGCCACCTTGCATAGAAAGGATGAGGGGCAGAGGCAACTTGTTTTCATCTGTGCATCCACATGTGAGTCCTTAGATGTTTTTTGCTGACCTCAGTCCTATGAACTATTGTAGGTGTGCGTAGAGGGCCGCTTGTACCTGGAATTCATGTTTGACGACATGATGAGGATAAAGACGTGGCACTTCAGCATCAGACAACACCGTGAACTTATCCCCCGCAGTATACTGGCCATGCATGTAAGTGCAAAAAGACTGGGAATCAATACAGTTGTAAATGTGTTTATTATTTTGTGAGAGTGTTTATTGTTAGCTAATCTGCTATCTGTCTTCTTTTGATGTCTCAGGCCCAGGATCCACAGATGCTGGACCAATTATCCAAAAATATTACAAGATGTGGCCTGTCCAACTCCACTCTTAACTACCTCCGAGTAAGTAAAGTGCAAACAGCTTTACCTCAGTAGCACAAATCGTGTCTTTTAGGTTTGTCTTTAGGAAACATTCTTAAATCACACATGTACATCATGTGTGTTTTCAGAAAGGTTCTTGGTAATAGTGTCAGAGTAAACTTTACTAGTTTCTCTCACACACTGCTGTGTGTTTTGCATGTGTTGAGGCCACAGGTTGTACCTCAAATGATTTGAGTAAAAAATCAAACTCAGCAAAGGTGTCTCACGCTGTCATATTGCTTTATATCCCATATGCTACTAAATTACCATATGATCTTGCATGTTTCAATTTCCAATAACAATTTTCTTTAGCAAAGATGATTAACTGTGATTCACACTATTCACTAGACCGAAGTCACAACAATAGTTTTTTTTGCTTTTTAAATATTGAGAAGATATACATTGGTTCTTGATAGTGTTATTTTCCTGATATCATGACATCAATGTCAGGTTTTGTTCTTTTGTCTTTTTTTGCTGTTACTCCCAGCAATTGCAATAAATTAAAAAATTATACCAGCAGATTTCTTCTTAACATATTGTAATGGTGACCTATTGTTTTTTTTTCCCCCATGCAGCTGTGTGTAATTCTGGAGCCCATGCAGGAGCTGATGTCCAGACATAAGACGTACAGCCTCAGTCCCAGAGACTGCCTCAAGACCTGTCTCTTCCAGAAATGGCAGAGGATGGTGGCACCTCCAGGTATGTTTATCAACACACACACAAGACAAACGTACATGCACATGAATACAATTTAAATGATTTGTAACTGCATCTAAACTTCTTTTTGTTGTAGCTGAACCATCAAGACAGGCGCCTAACAAACGGCGGAAGCGTAAGATGTCAGGTGGCAGCACCATCAGCGGAGGAGGAGGAACTAATAACAACAACAACAACAAAAAGAAGAGCCCTGGTAGCGGCTTCCCTCTGTCCAGCCAAGTTCCAGTGAGTACCCTAGCTCCATCTACTGTCAGTTTATGGCTAGTACACATGGAGCAGCAACATTAATGTTAATGGATTCCAATCACAAATGAACTGAGGGATATTCCCTGAAAGCACTTCTAAGACAACTTCTGTTAAATGAGTTGTATTGCCACTAAAAAAAACATTAAGGATTTATCCTTTTATGTCATTACTTTTGGAGCTTGGTGATTGGCTATCACTTGAATGTATTCAACAAGTGATTTTAGAGCAATAAAACAGTATCTTTGAGACCTTGGCTTGGCAGTTGCTTTCCAGAAAAACAAAGGTCTAACAGATGATACATGAATTAGCTCTTCTATGAAAGCGATCACAAAAAGGCGCATGTGACTGAACTTGTACCTTTTCACCGTTGTATTAAATACATAACCTTAGTGTCAGCCAAAGGTGTGCTTAAAAAACTATTGATAAACAACTAACCATACAAAGATGATGACATATTCCTTGTGTTAACCAGATACAAAGTTTAGAAGTTAGTCTTGAAGTCAGACATAGATAGCATACCATTAGCACAAACTCCCACTTTGCCTCTATTAAATAAGTTGTTCTGGTTGTTCAAGTTACTGTAGGAAAATTCATTTTAGTCATGCAATGAGTAGGATTTACGGGGATCTAGGTAGATCTAATTGTAGAAAGAAAACTTAATATTCATCAACAAGTATGTTCTGCCACCGAGCTTCACTGTTCGAACCTTGGCAGCCAGTACTTTATCACAGTGTTTTCAGCCACTGCTAGTGGTCAAGGTGTAGAAAGGACAAAACGTCACATTGTAAAAATTCTCCAATCTCTTTTACTCTGCAGGATGTGATGGTGGTGGGAGAGCCTACATTGATGGGAGGGGAGTTTGGCGATGAGGACGAGCGTTTGATTACACGGCTGGAGAACACGCAGTTCGATGCAGCCAACGGAATCGACGATGAGGACAGCTTCAACAACTCCCCCGCGCTTGGCTCCAACTCGCCCTGGAACAACAAGGCCCCCTCTAGCCAGGAGAGCAAGAGTGACAACCCCACCTCACAGGCATCGCAGTAGAGCCCAGAGCCCTGCAAACCTCAACACAACCCCACACCCCTCCCTTCAACTCCCACCTCACTCCGACAGCCAGGAGCGCCATAGCAAACGCTCCTTTTCCTCCTCCTGTTCCTCACCCACCCAGATGTGGCTCCAGAGCTCAGACACGGGCACCTTGAGGGAGCTCATCATGTCCGAGTTAGGCCTGTCCTCCTCTGACTTTTCCACTGAGCCAGGGGAAGTGTTAAATCGTCATTGCCGTGACTTCCCATATTCCAGCCCAGTGTCCCTCCTCTGCCTCCCCCTCCTCCTCATCTCATACGCAAAACCGTCTGCTCTCACTAATTTCAGTTTGGACAGTGACCTGATAGATGTCACAAGGAGATTCGAGGTTTTAAACCAGGCGAGCACTGAAGGAAGGGAGGGGAAAGGGGGTAGAGGAGCAGCGAATTGTGGCAGTGGGAGGGGTTTCACGATGGTGGAGAGTTGCTTAGGGACAACTCCTCCACAATTTCCTCTAAATGTGGCTCTCAGTTCTGGTCTCCCCTGTCAAAGCATGAGCCACTTGCGTTTGTTCATAGAGTATATGTGTGTGCGTGTCACGCGTGAAAGTGTGCTTGAATGTATGCGACACAGGAAGGAATGAAGAAGTCTGGGCATATTCGTGGCTCAGCCAAACAGGTAGACCAGAATTTAGAACCAGTCTGTAAAATCATTGAAATTCACACATTCGTATGAAAGCTGAGATACGGCACTAGGGAAACGCACACACAGACACACACCCAGATAAACGTGATTGAAGGAGTCTCCTAGTGCTTGAGCCATCTCTGATTAGACTACAGAGGATGCAGTCTTCAACCGGAGAGCATTTACAACACACACACACACACACACAGTAACACATTTTAAGAGTTTTTATACAGTATATATTTCCCTAGAATGTTTTTTTAATTTGTATTAAACGCCTTCATTTCAATTGTTACTTTTTTATTTTCTACCAATACTGAAAAGCTACAGACCAAGGAGCAACACAGGACTTTTATCCCTCCCCTCTCTAAAATATATTGTTTTTATCTTTTATGTTTATAAAAGAGAAATAATTTAGTGTGGATGTTTTTATTTTGTCTCTTTTTGTTC
>JAPTHA010000001.1:14201063-14223456 GCA_029814585.1 Gymnapogon annona
GACAATTCTATGACATTTCGTTACCAGATTCATTGTGTGTGTCTGTGTCATGACAATAAAGGAAGTCTAAGTCTAAAAATGATGCCGAATGTCCCTGTGCCGTGCCATACAAACAATAAGCCACATCCTGTCAAGCTGTCCACTAAGGCCCAATTGTACAGACATAGATTTCAAAACTGCAAACGATGCAGCACTTAAGTGGGTAGAAGTATGGTGCGACAAGATATGATGATGAAATATGTGAAGGGAAAAAAGCTAAAAGAAATCATTGTCATGCACACGTTTTTGGAAGACTGAGTCATTTTTGTGGAGAGTTTAGAAAAAGTAATTTCATATTGATTATGTATTTGTTATAACTGCTTGTCTTGACACACACTGCCCAGAGAGAACTGTGTGAACCACACCTTGTTACATGTATTGTCTGTGTAACCCATACCAGTCACAGGTTGCAAAACAAGCATAGCAAATTACGATTGAAAGGGTTTTGCTTTATGGGCATACTTACCGTGCCTTCATTTATTGATGTGTTTTTGTTTTGTTTTTGTTTTTTTTTACCTAGCCATGTCTCAGGTGGAGAAGAAGGCAGGGCTACTGAGGAGGACATCTTCCTCTAAAAAGCCCCTAAAAGAAAAGGTGGTGCTGATGTATGATGAGATCTTTGCAGTGAGTATCATGATGGTTCAGTGACAGAAGTGTTTAGACCTATGTTGAAACTGTGTTAATGTATAATCATCATGCTATCTGTCTTGTTTTAGAAAGAGGACCCAGCGAAAAATAATCCTCGTTTCTGGGACGAACTGTTTCTAATGAAGGTACAGTTATATCATATGAATAACTTATGCAATTGAAGCACATATTAAAGTGGAGGCACAAATAAAGAGATTGTCTCTGACAGGAAAAAAGAATAGTAACAGAACAGAAGAATAGTAACAGTAAAAGAATAGTAACACCTTAGAAAAATTAATAGTTGCAAATTTTTATCATTGCCATCTGTTTTCCATTTTGAAAGCCAAGTCCATGTAAAGTATTTTGTTATCAACATGTTATTTGACATTGTATGCAGACTGGCTGGATAGCTCAGTTGGTAAGGCACCGGGCTGGTGCATAGGCGGCCCGGGTTCAATTCCCAGGATGAGTGTCCAGTGGGTTGTGTCAGGAAGGGTATCTGACATAAAAAATTCCTGCCAAATCAAATATGTGAATTGGATTTGCTGTGGCAACCCTGAAAGGGAAAAGGCCAGAAGAAATCATGCCCACAACAATGGGAAGTTCTCATGTTGAAGAAATCTGACTTAATTAAAACTTGCACAGCATTCCATAGACTATGCTTTGGCCCATCTTTACCAAACTTCAAAAGGCAATGTTAGTGACCTTTTACTTTATGTTGAGTTGGTCTTATCATGGTGTTCATAGATTCTTAACACCATCCCTACACTTGTCTTTTCTTTTCTCAGTACTTTTTTTAAAAATTTCCATCTTGGTTTCAGGTGAACCTGGAGTACTTGGAGTCCAAACTGGAGAGTGTAGATGGAGAGGAGGTTCAGCGCATCCAGGACAACATCAATTCTTTGTTTCACCACTGCGTTCAAGCTCTGGGAGAAGAACACCAGATCAAAGTGGTCAATGCGCTGCAGGTAACCACAGTCCTTAAGGAGTCAACTGCAGTTTGCATTACTCCTGTTATTATTATAGCGTTCTGCAAGGATGTTTTTTTTTTTTGGGTTAGGGTTCAACTCATGTCCACGTTAAAAGTTCATTTCTGTAGTATTCTTTATATAAGCTCTTTATACTGATCTCTCCGCCCAATTTATTTCCCCTCCTGTCTTTAGACTCTCTGTGCACTTTTCCGAGGCGTCCACCAGAAAAACAAGTCAGCATCTGGCTTTGACATAATCAACATGTTGATGGGGTTTGACAAGGCTGAGCAAAGAATGAAGGTATGTGTTCATACAACATACAGTTGATGGAAACGCAGTACTAGGTATGGAGTTTCATTATGGCTGTGATACATCTGAAAAAATCCATCATGATAAGATAAAAAAATAAGGTTAGATGAGGCTATATTCATCTAACCACGTGGAAATTACTCTGTTGGCAGCAGCAAACACAAAATAAAGTGCATCTAAGACAGAAAATAGAACATGTAACTTGTGAAATGACAAATATAGAGGGAAAAGGAAAACCTGCTATATATATACAGTATATATATACACACACACACACACACACACACACAGTGGATATAAAAAGTCGACCCACCCCTGTTGAAATGCCAGGTTTTTGTGTTGTAAAAAAATACACCAATAGAAATTATTTCACAAATTTTTCTACCTTTGATGTGACATAAAACCTGTACAATGCAATTGAAAAACAAACAGAAATCTTTCAGGGAGGTGAATTAAAAATAAACAACTGAGATAATTTGGTTGCATAGTTGTGAACACCCTTTTATAACCAGGGATGTGGACGTGTTCAGATTTAACCAACTGTATTCAAACTCATGTTAAACTGGAGTCAGCAGCACACACCTGTCACCAATTAAGGTGCTTCTGATGAAACCCAAATAAAGTTAAGCGGTTCGAGGAATCTTTTCCTCACATTTTTGTAGCCACATCTTCCAGCACAAGACATGGTCCACAGAGAGCTTCCAAAGCATCAGAAGGATCTTATTATTCCAAGATATCAGTCAGGTGAAGGCTACAAAAGAATTTTCAAGGAATTAAATATACGTTGGAACACAGTGAAGACCGTCATCATGAAGTGGAGAAAATATGGCACAACAGTGACATTACAAAGACCAGGACATCCATCCAAAACTGATGATAAGACGAGAAGAAAACTAGTCAGAGAGGCTGCCAAGAGGCTGACAGCAACACCGAAGAAGCCCCAGAAATTTCTGGCAAGTACTGGCTGTGGAGTACATGTGACAACAATCTGCTGTCTCTTCAAATGTTTGAGCTATGGGTTAGGGTGGCAAGACCGACAACCAAACCCAGGTTAATTCTCCAAAAACGCATCTGAAATGTCCCAAACACGTGGGAAGATGTGTTATGCTCTGACAAAACCAAGGTTGAACTTTTTGGACATAATTCCAAAAGGTACATTTGGCGCAGAAACAACACTGCACATCACCAAAATAACACCATACCTACAGTGAAGCATGGTTGTTGCAGCATCATGCTTTGGGGCTGTTTTTCTTCTGCTGGAACTGGAGCCTTAGTCAGGGTGGATGGAATTATGAATAGTTCAAAATACCAGTCATTGTTGGCATAAAACCTTCGGCCTTCTGTTAGAAATGCGAAGATGAAGAGGAACTTCATCTTTCAGCATGACGATGACCAGAAGCGCACATCGAAATCCAACAAAAGAATGGCTTCACCGGAATAAGATTAAGGCTTTGGGATGCCCCAGCCAGAGTCCAGACCTGAATCCCATCCAACATCTGTGGGGTGATCTGAAGAGGGCTGTGCACAAGAGTTGCCCTCGCAATCTGTCAGATTTAGAGCACTTCTGCAAAGAAGAATGGGCAAATATTGCCATGTCAAGATGTGTCACGCTGATAGGCTCCTACCTAAAAAGACTGAGTGCTGTAATAAAAGCCAATGTGCTGCAACAAAGTATCAGTTTGGTTGCATATTTATGCAACCAGGTTTTTTCAGTTGTTTTATTGTATATTGTACCCTTTTAAAGGTTTCGTATTTTTTTCCAATTTCATTGTATAGGTTATAGGTCACATTAAAGGTGGAAAAAGTTGTGAAATTATCTGCTTTTCTGTCATTTTTTGCATCATGAAAACCTGGCATTTCAACAGGGGTGTGTAGACCTTATATATCCACTGTACATTTAAATGTTATATATATTTGCACGTGCGTGTTGTGTGATGTGGGGGTTAGTGAGAGCTCTTATATCGTCTAAAACAGCTTCATTTATGTGACTGACTGCAGTTATTGCTAATTTTGAATAACCTATTTTTGATGAAAAAAAAGACAAATATTTACTTTGAATTTAATCACCTTATATTTTAATGATTATCAAAGGATGTGGTCAGATAAGATCACATGTGGCAGTGTGTTTCCTTAGATCAGAGGACGATGGTGTCACATTGAGCTAATAGTAATGTTACTTATGGTTCTTTGACTGTAATAAAATGACATAACGCGATGTGAATGAAAGTGTGAGCTGATTGTGAGCTGGTGCAAGCAATCATGCAGTGTCTAAATTTAGGTTTTTGTTTTTTGACTGGTAAGAATGTCAGTATGGATCTGACACCATCTGCTGTTCTTGTTATTTAGAGATGACTAGTGTCAGGAATGACATGTTCTTGCATATTCAGTCTGAATGTAGAATCCACTGGAATGGTATGAATGTTGAATAATTTGGTCAGAGTGCAGTTCATTCTAGAAATAGACCACAGGGTTCCACTGCTTTTTCTCAATAGGTGTTCATTTTTTAACTTGGCTTATACGACTTTTTGTTTTTTTTGTTTTTTTAAAAAAAAGCTCATTAAAAACGGCAGATAATTGATGAATTAGCAGGTATCAACAAATTCCACAAAACATAATAAATGACACTGTTGGAAATTAACTTTCTTTGACTTTATTCAAAAGTGAACAACAATTGAACTGAAAGTCGAAGATTTTCTTTTCCCTGAGTGTTTGTAAGTTCAATATTCTGCAGACCATCAGCTTCTATCTGAGTTGAGTTCAGATTCAGATTCATTTTATTGTCATTGCACAGACCAATGGTCTGGCAACGAAATGTCATAAAAGCAGCAGCAGCACAGAGTAGAAACAAAGCGCAGATTCTTCCCATATGTTCTTCCCATACTGATCGTAAACCCTTCTGGAGAGAAATAATTATTCTACCGGTCTACCATTTAGGCTACATCACCTATCAACTGTAATAAAAAAGATATTTTTGTGAAAATTATGTTGCGAGAGTGCATTTAAGCACATTGCCAATGTGCAGGTGCTGCCATGGCAGTTTGCATTTAACAAATTTGATTATGCTATTATTGCAGTATCTGTTGCTGCATACACATATCACTACTGTTTTATTGTCCAGGTCTGGGTTTCATGTGCTTACCATCTATTTCAGGACCTCATGGAGAGACTGGACAGCCTTGTATGTGGAGATGGATCAGAAAGCCTGAAGAGCCTTTGTCTTAAACTGCTGCTCTGTCTGGTCACGGTGAGACAGACCATATAAAAAGTAGTGATCTGAGGTACTGTATGGGCTGTTGGGAGCATTTATACTTAAAATAAGTGTTTTTGCAGGTAACAGACAATATCAGCCAGAACACCATCCTGGAATATGTCATGATTAACAGCATCTTTGAAGCCATCCTGCAGGTGAGGGCTGTTCGCCTATTATTGCATACATATGATTTTTTTTTTTTTTGGAACTTTATTTTTATAACCACTGCTGTCCCTCGTCTTGTCTTTAGATTTTGTCGGATGTGTCCAGCAGAGGGCAGCATGGTTATGATGCTGTGGTCCTCTTGGCCCTCTTGGTGAACTACAGGAAATATGAGGTGAGCTGTGAGAAGAGTGTGATCACGGCTAAATGATGTGTTTGTCAACACAAAAGCTCCTCGGGCAGTACACAGAGAGAGAGAGAGCATTGATAAATCTTCTTATAATCACTTGGGACTGAATATGCACTCAAAAGTGCACTCAATGGAAGACGCATAACATCCAAATATTAATCTTGATTCTTTTCCTCCATCACTCAGTTGGTATATGGGTTGTTATAATGTGTGTTTTCCTGGCCTGTATTTAGCAAATGTTTCAGTGTAGTACATAATATCTGTCTTGTCAAAAAATGCTTTGCAGTGTTTAAGACTGGAACATGACATTTATGCACCAGTGATTCTCAGAGTAGATCGGTAGCTGCAAAAAACATACTAAGCTGTGACTTAACTAACAATAATAGCATAATAACATATGTATTGTACAAAAAATAACGAAAAGGTGTAAGAAAGTACAAGTTAGTAAAACAATAACTGTTTGCGAAGCTATTATAAACAATTATATGACACTTAACATTATTGTACTGGCAGCACTTCTGTCCTCAGAAATGTCATATACAAATAATAAAAAGTTGTATAACACTGTTATTAACACTTGTTTAGTCTTGTTAATGCAAGAGAATGCTTTTCAGCCTTTTATAAAGCTTGTTTAAAAGATACCAAAAGTAGGGAAGCCTTCTTTGGTTAGCTTAGTTATTTAATATTTTTTCATTGTAGCTGCTGTTTTTAAAGTGTTTCAATCATTTCAACACCTCTGTGTTGAATGAGCATAAATTCATTCATATACCATTTAATATAACAGCAGATAAACATCGGCCATTGCCATTGGTGAAAGGACATTTTATTAACAGACTTCTGCTTTGCCTCTGCATATATCTAGCATTGGGCATGAATAAATGGGGATAAAGGGTGGTAAACATCAACAATAATATAAATGGTATACATAAGAAGCTGAGTGTAAAACTGTAGCAGCTATAAATGCATCGACAGTCATATGACAGGCAGGTGATGGTGTTGATACTGTATATGTGTGAAATATGAGATTGTCTTTCTCTGTCCCGTAGTCTGTGAATCCATATATTGTGAAGCTCTCGATTGTGGACGATGAGCCAACCCTGGATGTAAGTGTGCCTTCATTTTTCATCTTCAGCCGCTCTGTACATCTTTGAGTCCTATATGCATACATGCACGTCGTTCTTTTGCAATAAAGTTTGGACTGAAATGCCATCAACTTTTCTTTCTCAGGGTATGGGTATGGTCGTCCACCTGGCTCTGACCGAATACAATAGGTACGATATCGAACATCTCCACGTGTCATAGAAGTATTTTTTTTTTTTTTACGACGTCTAGCTCGAGACCGCGAGCATCATCAATTTAGTTTGATGTTTCCCTAAAAATGTTCTATTTCTGTTCTCTTGAAAAGAAACATCTTTTTTCCCCCTCCTTTAGTTATTTATACTTGACAGTTTTCTTTGGCAGCTGGTAATGTTTTTTGGATGAGGCAAGCTTTGGAAATGAGATCACTGTTTGGGAAAGCAGGTCTCCTCTGTGTACGTGTGCAGACAGACGCTTCAAAGTGATGGATGATGGCTCTGTCCATATAATAATGAATTGAGGCGAGTAGAAGATGTTAGGTAAATGTGTTTTAGTTTGCAAGTGAGCCAGAACCTATATCTCTGCGGTTGTGTGGTCCCAATTTATTTGTTATTCTCTCTGCTTCATTGTTACTTCCCCACCTTATGCCTGTCTTTTTGTTTTTCCCTTAGACAGTACAAAGACAAAGAGGAGGAGAACCAGGGTGGCTTCTTCTCCACCCTCACTAGTATGGTAGGATCTCATTTCTAGGCCCTTATTAAGATTTCTAAACTACAGGTTGATTATCTACCTTTCAGTTGTTTTACCTTCTGCCACAGCCTTCTGGTGTGTTTTTTTTTAAACAGTTGTCTTTGTGTTTTTTGTCTACAGGTGGGCAGCATGTTTATAGCAGACGCTGATGAGAAACTTTCTGTACAGTAAGTGTAAAGCGATTACACACAAACTGCAAATTAACCCAGTAGTGACACTTTCAAATTACTAACACTATTTCACGGTAGTTTGTCAGATGTCACGAACAAAATATAATGTCTGCCAAGTTGTCGCCTTGTTATATTAATGTCATGCTTTATATAGCTCTTGGAATGTGTTTTAGTGCATCATGTTTTAGACCACTTTTTGATTTTGTCATTTGCTGCAGCTCAGACTTGACCTGTCCCTTTCTTATTAATAAGATGTACATTTCCTATGTATGGCCGCGGAGGAAATGCTAAGCACAGACATCTCAAACACAGTTTTCAATGTTTCTTATTGAATAATAAACTGTTCCTGATCCTTATTTGTTGTTTGACGACTAGATAAAAATCACAAAAGAATTGCTAATGCGGTCAGCTCTGCTTCATATCCTAATTGTCAAATCATTTATCATTCGAAACGTGAAAAAAGACTTGTTTTAATTGCTTGTGATTGACATTTTGTAGTTAAGATTTCCCTTTTATCCCAAGGACCAATGAGGCGATTTTGTTGGCGCTCTACGAGGCCGTCCACCTCAATCGGAACTTCATTACTGTATTAGCGCAGGTACAGTGGGCTGAACTTTCTGCTTGTATGTGCACGGCTGGTTTTGTTGTAAGAGTTCAGCTCCTTCATTGGCTTGTTTTCTTTCTACAGAGTCACCCTGAGATTGATATAGCCACCACACCCACCACCCCTACTCCAACCACGCCCACGACACCACTTGGCACCACGCCACCCTCCTTAGACAGTGAGTCCGACTCTTTTACTAACCAAATAACAAATGCTGTATTTCATAGTGCATAGTTTCCCATTCTACTGCCTAGCTTCACTACCTTTATCCCTTTTGCAGCATGAGAAATGGATACGGTGTTAAATAGTTTATTAATTGATCGCCATTTATTGTATTATTCTCTGCATTTTGCTTTTTTTATCGTGGTCAGTTCATATATGTAATTCACTGATGACATATAAATTTCCAGAAATGGTCAGAGTAAATTCAGAGGTTGTTGAATCAAAATAGAAAACTGACCCAAAAAAGTGACTTTATTTGGCAAACTTTGTCATTAGTCAGAGTTAGTAATGTGTGCAGTGAACATAAAATAAGCACCTACAACCACTATGATTCATCTGACTGCATGAGTTTTATTGGTGAACCAGCATCGCAGAAGAAGATAATGTTGCCATGTTTAGATGGCATGTTTAGATTTTTAAGGGTTAAAGTGGGTAAGTTTTTGGCATTAAAGGTCTGTGTCTTGTTGACTGTGTTCCATACATTTTTTATAACTCCTCCTCACATAGTGACTCTCACTCACTGCTGCCTCAAACAGAAACACTTGGGTACTTTCATCTACAGTGGCAGCCTTCCTTAAAATATTCAGTAGTTCTTACCTGATTAAACTACTCCAAAATAGTGAACTATTATTAAAAAAAAATACTATTACAAAATAGTGAATTCATGTGACTTTTCGGCATAATCAGACTATCATTTCAAACAATACAGATTATTGCCTGTTTTAACTCAAGTGTATGTGTGCCACTTCTAGTTTCTTTGTAGATTTACAGCTGCTGCTATTTTCAAAAGCAAGCCATTTAGCATGCACACTTGCTGTAACTCTTAAAAGCTGCATGTTTCTATCTCCAGTCGTCTCTCCCTGCTCTGCCTCGGAACTAAGAGCCATTTTTGGTATAAAATATTAACCCCTAGTCTCAAATCCAGATGAGTGTTTCACATGCGGCGTGCATTATGCCGTGTTACGAGAGCTGTGGTTCCAATCCCTAGAGGATCCTCTACTTGGGAACGGAACATGTGCCTGTATCACATGTTGGGTCTATACTTTATTCCTTGCTGTATGATGGTATGTTTGCTAACTGTGAGACGTGCCTTAGCTTGGGGCTGCAGCAGGGGAAGAGACATGCATGACAGTTTTAAGAATATGACCACCTCATCTTTTAACCATGAAACAAGCTCTATGATTCGGGAAGCAGAGATTTTTTAAAAGGATCAAGATGCTTGTCTAGTCAACACAGCAGGCTATGGCAGCTACAGTAATGAGGCAAAGATCTAACTTTTAGCACTGACTTTTTTTTACTTGAATGAACACACCATCTGCCCAAACAAATTTGACAGTGAATACAGTTTGTGTTACACTGCACACTTTGCTAACTCTGACCTTCATGTGTTATTCTTTTTGTTCTCTTTCTGTTGTTTTCACAAGTGTTTATTTCTCACTGCTGTGGTTTTATTTGTGTGTCTGGTATACAGTGATGAATAACCCAGAACTGCCTCTGGATCCCAACCTCCAGACCAGCAACCTTCTCATCACCTTCCTGAAGTACGCCTCCATTGTAATGCAGGATACAAAAGGTAAACAGCATACCATGATTTCACTGTTGCTCTTTTCACTATCTTTCTGAGAGCATTTAATAACAATAACAACAAAGATGATTATGATAATAATGGATTGAACTTCTATCATGCTTTTCAAGGCTCTCAAATTGCTTTGACTAAGAACTTAGATGGTCCCTGATGTGGTTCTTCGACCCAAAACTCATTAACTCAAAACACTAGAAACCAAAATTGTCTGTTGTTTACTGTCATATTTGTGTATCTGCAGACGAGCATCGACTCAACAGTGCCAGGTTGTGCCTAATAATCCTCACCTGCATAGCTGAGGTAGGAGAAGCTCACTCCAGTGGTGTCCTTTAATAGTTAAGCACCAATGCAATTGCAAATGCATTGACGGTCCACTCATCATTGCTCTGACAACACATGTGTTTGACAGGACCAGTACGCTGATGCCTTCCTTCATGATGACAACATGAACTTCAGAGTCAATCTCCACAGAATGGCAAGTTAGGAAAAACTAAACATTTACACATTAGTTAAAACTCCATAAGTGGCAATGGCCCATTTTAAAATGTTAATACAAAGATGAGTTGTGGCCTATGTGACCATTTGTCTCAAAGTTCGTTCATTTCCGTAACTCCCACAATCTCCTCTTCCTGCTGCTGCTTCTTATTCTGTTCTTCTTCTTTTCTTCCTTCGTCCTCATCCTCCTCTTCACACAATACAGTATTGCGACATGTTAAATAACAGACAAAATTGCACATAATTAATAATTTTAGAAATTTCAACTTAATATGTTTATATCGAACATTTTTTAGTATCATTTCATTAAGTGAAACTTTATTAACTAGATAAATGGAGTTGGAGGGAGCATTTTGTCTTCATTTTAATGGGTTTGATACAAATAGAATACATTTTTTTTAGATTGACAATCACATTTAAGTTATGTTTTAATGTAAATAAATGTACATTTTTTATTATACTGACTACACCCTTGTAGAAATGACTTCTGTAATGTATGCACTGTATACATTCTCACAACACATTTGTCTTATTAAAATTGCTATCAACTAATTTGTGTAATGTTGACGCACACATGTACATTGTTGTAAATATATGAATATATGTAAATCTGTCTAAATGTCCTTCTCTACCATTTCAGCCCATGAGGCATAGGAAAAAACCAGTGGATAAGAACATCCCATCACGGCCGCTGGTGTGTGCTGTTCTAGGTATGGACCCCAGCGACAACCGCTGATTGCTGAGCACTCACCCTGCACCGACACTGATGTGAGGTTGATGTCCCTCCCTCTACAAGAGAGAGAACACTGACAAACCTGTCACTACTGACAAAGCTGCCACTTATGCCTTTTGCTTAATACGGACTTCCTTTTCTGCCTGTTTCAAATATAGAACAGGATATGCTGAATTAATATTATACTCTAAATTTCCTCATTGTTAAAGTTTTGATTCACGGTGTTCACATTAGTTTGATCGTTGTTTTCATCTTTGCTTGTAGAGTTCTGTAAAAGGTTTTGACACTTTAAATTGTTTTGCCAATAATAATAATAATATGTTGAAGTATGAGAGTAATATATGTTCCTGAGCAATTGAAACATTTGCTGTGATAGATTAGGTTTTACTGATCCCATAAGGAGGAAATTCTACAGTCAACACAGCAAGAGAATAAAAGTGCAAGAAAAAAAGTGTATATGCTTAAGGCTAACAAAATAATGATAATATAATACAAAGCAAATAATAAAAAATAAATATTAATAAAAAACTGTGCAGACTATATACATATTTACAACAGAGAAGAATGTGCAAAATGGTGGCCCACATATTTGTTTAAGAGGGTTTTTTCTGTATCTTATACTCATGTTTCTAGACCTGATGGTGGAGTTTATTGTTACTCATATGATGAAGGACTTCCCCATGGACTTATACTTGTGAGAAAACACCACACTATGGAGAATTATTATTTTTGTGTCTCCAACTGTGTAGCTTTGTCATCTTACTTTTGTGCTCACGCTGTGTGCAGGCGCTGTGTACAGATCATCCACAAACTCCTCTGCTATCAGAAGAAGTGCAGAATCCGGTTACAGTACACATGGAGAGAGTTGTGGTCAGGTAAAGACCATTAAGGGTTAATTCTTGAGCATGTACCAACTCAGGAAACCAGCCCCATAAATCTGTAAGAAAGCAGAAGACTGCCTTTGTGATGTGTATGCTACTTTATTTAATTATTTCAATGAAGTACTGAAGACACAATATTTTTAATGTATTTTTTTCTGGGACATGACACATTTTAAATAAAGACAGTGTTTGATTTGCCGTGTCACTTACAGAGTTGTCTCATAATAGTTTAATCTTTATTTTTTTTAAAAGCCAATTTCCTTTGTGAGTCATTGGAGGCTGTTGCTTTTTTTTGGAATGTATTGCATCATTGAGATTAGATAATGATTCTTTAAAGAAAGTCAGATTCATGGAAGTGGTCTTTTTTCAGCCTGGTCAACACACAAAAGGATAAGATTTCAAGCTGTAATGGCCTCGTCACACTGGGTCTCATTAGAATACCGATTCCTTTAATCACACCAATAATCGACTTAATTCCCTGAATAATACCGATCCTTTCCTCCTGGTGGTGATAATAGCATACCATGAAATAAGGATGGGGAGAAAAATGAGCCAAATTAAAGCAATAGGCTTGTTTATCTCCTTTCAGCATGTTATTTTGCCAGCTTGTGTCAGAGCTTGTTAAAAGCTTTTCTTTGTGCACTTTTATTTTCCTTAAAGCTTCTGAAAGGACTTCATTAAGCTGCTGAACCCGCTCTCCCACTCGTGTCTCAATTATACACCTTATTAAAGATGCACCCTGAGCGATGCTATATGCATCTGCTGGTGGACGTGTATCAGTGCTGCAGATTGTTTCATTAACGTGCACACGTCTCCCTCTGCACAGCCCTCATCAACCTGCTGAAGTTCCTGCTGTCCAATGAGACCACACTGCTGGCCAAGCACAACATCTTTCATCTGGCCTTACTGGTGAGAAGTGCACACCATCACTTTACATGCAGATACAGGCTTGACAGTGCACTTTGCAGTTGAAGTGCTTGTGTGTTCTGTATTATGAGAATAGAGCCAGATGCTGCGTCAGTGGGGCCGCCCATGGCCCAGCTGCATCTCCAGTTGAAATTACAAGAGTTCCAACTCCTTTTATTAGTTTGTCAAAGGAGACCAAAGAGGCCACAAGAACTGCACCAACACAAACTGGTGTCATATAAATTGAATTTCCCTAAAGAGCTGCTATCTTTGGTTTGGATTTGTTCTTGTTGTCTTTTGTTTTCTTTTGTTTTTTTGCACAGGAATATGTTATTCTTTTCAAACTAATGTGTCCCTTCTTCTCATCGAGGTGGTGAACCTGTTCAACATGTTTATAACCTATGGTGACACGTTCCTGCCCACATCCAACAGCTATGATGAACTGTACTATGAAATTGTACGGATGCACCAGGTCTTTGACAACCTTTACTGTATGGGTATGTGAGGAGACATTTATTACATTTTTCTAAGTGAATTTTGGAATTTCTCCATCATTACTGGAGACAGTGTAGAGAAATAAGAATTATGGAAAAAGAGAAGGGTAGTGACATGGAGCCTCGGCTTGGAATCCACCCCAAAAGACATTTGTATTAATATTTCTCATTTGGATCATGTTTTTATAAATTATTCTCACCATTGACAACTTATCAGCTTTTTTTTTCAAGATATAAGACACTCATTGTTTCATCTCCAATGTTATTAATTATTATTTGACAGCACAGATGAGTAAGGATTAATGTAAGTTTCAGAGTTTTAGATTCAGGAGGTTGCACAGTTATCTGTGTGGTACATTAGAGTCAATATATGTATCATTTCATTATCTTTCACTCTTGGACAGTCTGAACTCAGATGCAGATTTGTGGAAATCAGTTTAGTTAATGATAAAAAACAAACTTGACATTGATGACAACAACTCATTAAGAAACCATTGATTTGGTGTGTTTGTTTCCAGTTCTGAGAGTTTCAACCAACACAGGCCAGTGGAAGGAGGCAGCAAGTAAAGTCACGCACGCCCTCATCAACGTTCGGTAAAACACACACTGTGACAGTTCAAACATTTCATGCAGAAGGAAGGGGAAAATAGTTGTGCTTTAACACACGCACTGAAGTAGAAAATGTGATGGAGGAAGGTTAAGCTAACTTGAATGAACTCTTTGTGATGTAGGTTTTTCATATCCTTTTTTGTTTTGGTCTCTGCACCTCCTCTCCCACACCCCTCTCTGTTGGAAATTTTTAAGCCTTTATCTCCACCCCAACTCAGTTCCACTCACATACAGGGTTTTCTCCTCTGCCATTCCTTACCGTAATCTGTCAATTCAGCTCCATCTTCTCAGAGGAGATGATCCTTGGAGGTCACCCTGGCTTGGAGCTCCCTAAGGGGGCACCCAGATGACAGCAGGGCTTTCTTAGGACCCAATCCAACTCCGGTGTTTAAATAGATGTTGATGAGGGGTTAGGTGGAGGAGGAGTGAGAAAGAATATCTGAATAAATGAGGAAAGGCAGAGTGGCACAGGGAAGCTAGAGAAACTGTGTTGAAATAAACTCAAATATCGAGACTGGTTCCATTTTCTCTCATCAGTTCACTCCTTCATACAATGGCCTAACAGACGTAAATGACAGCAGAGGTACTGCCGCGAAGAAGTATATGCATTTCTGTAACTCTAATTGGTTTGATAGATAATGCATACTCAGCCAGAATGAAATAAGTAATTTCATTTCACAGCTCTGCTTATTGTATCATCTCATATTTGTGCTATAAAACCATTTATTTTTCTAGAAAGGAATACAAATGCTGGAAAGAATTTAATTTACATGTGAAGATCCTTTGGTACATTCATCACAATAAAAGAGACAGTGAGATGGAGAGGACTTAACAATGGGAATGTTGGGAGATGGGAGAGTTTCTGTCTTAAAGTTTGTATTACGAGTGTGCATCCCTGAAGAGGTTACATGTAGTACTGATATTCCAAACACAACAGAAGGAGGGAATCCTGTATGAGAACACACTTTGGACTACCAAACCCACCAACCAATCAACATTATGGCTCCATAAACTGTATCATTGACTAAATGAAGTATACAGCTCATTGTTTACACACATCTGTATAATGAGATAGTTAGTCAAAATAATAGTGTCATAATTTTCACATGCTGCATCAACTGATAGTTTACATTACAGCTCTGTTTTTTAGACAGAAAAAAAGAGACAGTAGAACCACAATTTGCCTCTGCTTTATGTACAGTTTGTGTTGCTACACTACACATCTGTTTGGAAACAAGCAAGGTTTGAACTGTCGTAGTTTAGTCAGAACCGTGGATCAACAAATGACAAACTTAGGAAGGATAGTAACCTCATATAATGACTTTAACCTCCATAAGTTATGAAGCTCATTGAGGTTTGTTTTAAAATGTGTGTGTAGAAGAAACTTTGACTTCATAATCAAACATTCTTTTCATTTGGTCACTTTCTGATGTTTTGGTCAGAGGGCTTTGGGTGTTAGTTTTCTTCACCATAGGAGACGGGTGGAGTGACTCACTACTCCCTCAATCAGTATGAATGCATTCAGTTCATATTTCTACAAACCCATGCATTGGTATGTTTGACATAATAGCAGAGCCCTTTATATTTCAAAACTCTTGTAATTTTTTATGTGTTGAAGTAAATATATCACCCTTCAAAGGAAACCAGCGTACTATCCTGATTAATTTGTCCTTTTGTCTTTTAAAGGGCCATCATCAACCATTTTAACCCCAAGATCGAGTCATATGCTGCCGTGAACCACATTTCCCAGCTGTCAGAAGAACAGGTACACACAACACCCTTATCCGCTCTAAAAGCTGCATGCTTGTAAAAAAAACAACTCCAACCACACTTGTGGACCATGTGGATAGACCTCTGCTGAAACTTGGTTCTTGTCATTTGGAAACTTAATCCTGTGAATTTGTTATGGCGCAAGAAGAAAGTTTGCAGTCTTCAAGAAGTGGTTCCAGTTGTCTGACAGAGATGAATGACTCAGGCATAGTTTTATCATGACAAATGCAGAAAAGAGCAGTTATCATGCACTGCCGACCTAAAGCTTATCATTAGTGATGCATTGTGTACTCTGCCGACAGGTGGAAGGTGTGTGTTTACAGTGTCCATATGAAATGGTGACATACACATTTTAAGTATGGTCCCTTTTTTCGACACCCCGACATAGTTTTAAAACTATTTTCTCCAAGACTATGGCATTTATTTAACTTTTAAAGATGGCATTACCATAAATATGAGCACAAGTCTCATTATTCTGTTATATTTCAAAAACATGTAGAAATATGGAGATTTCTACACAAACAAGTATGCAGCATTTGCCGTTAAGCTGCTGAACAACTATTTCAGGAATTCCTTCATTTTTTAGTTTGGGAAGAGGCTGAAACCCTTTGCTTCGTTAAAGAACTTTATCATTTATGTCAGATCAGTGGCTGTTGAGAATAGGAAAACAGCTGGAAGAGTCTTTTTTTACAGGCTGATAAGAGGGTGATGGATTCAGTCATTATACTCCCCAATTACCTCTCTACTTTTATCTGGTAGATTTATTCACAACACAGAGAGCAGGCTGAACGACTTTCGGTGTGGACAGGCTGCCACTGTTATTTTATGATTTCCACTTGTGACATTTATACACTTCTAATTAAAGTACCTGGTGTTTGTTTTCTACTTAACAGTTTTCAGAAGTTGCTGTCATCGTCTTAGTGGAGTTACTGCAATAACAAACTGTACACTGAATGAATGTTGTTAGATTTAGTAAAGTGGTTGACGAGGCAGACTACTGCAAATGCAGACATTTGCCCAGTGTTGTCTTTATTTTTAGTGGATTGACAGTCTGTCTGTATTTGTTATCTCAGGTCAGGGATAACTGCAGGGCTCATGGAATAGAGGTCATTCAGCACCATGCTCTTGGTTCTTACAGCTTATTGTGTTTGTTGTTTGCATATGTTCATTCACTCTAAAGTCGCGAATGTTGGGATGAGGGTGCTGCGATCTTGAGGGCTCTCGTCTTTGGTCTGAATCCAGGTTTGTTTCTTGGACAGAAACAGCACTTACATCAACAACACTGTGATACTATGTCTGTAATGGATACATCAATAATGAAACTCCATTCTTGGCTTGTCCCTCTATTACTGTAAGAGAACTAAATGAGCTATGTTAAGAGATTTTCAACAACAACATCAAAAAAGATTTGTGTACGTAATACAGCTGAGAGCAGAAATTTACATATTAAATTTCTAAACATTTCATTTTAATATGTCTATAAATGTAACATTGTATGATTATTCTGTTTCACCTTTTAGCTGTTATTACAAGATACATTTTCATACATTGGCTTTCTTAATGTCACTCAATGTTTGGTCACAGTAAATGTCACATTTTCAACCCACAAGTTGCATTAACTTTATTGATGATGGAGATTTAGACCATCGTGTTAAATCTTCTCTTGTAATTCCCAATGTTCTTGAAGTTTGAAGTGTATTTTAATTAGTTTAGTTTTGTTAAGGGAGAGTGTATGTGGCTAAACATAGTATGTGTCAATAACCAAGATTAAAGCCAAGGCCAGTGTCTGTGTTTAGTCCCGAAAACAAAATAAAAGTACAATCCACTATACTCACTCAACAGACAAGTACACCACATTATGTATTTACTGTACATTGTACACAACAGAAATACATGCACACAGACAAATGTCGGATGACTGCAGTGGTGTCAGAGTCATATCCAATGCTCTTTTCCAATCTGATCCTGATGAATCCCAGTTCATCACTTTGGAATATGTCTTTGTTTTCAGGGAAGAAAAACTCCCCTGATATTCATTGTGTTCAGTCAGTAAATTCACCTCACTTTATGGACACGTAGCGTTGCTGAACCTAGACCTGAACAAGTGTATGAAGCCCAAATCATAACGCAGGCTTGTACTGTAGGCACTACAATTAAAGAGCCTGTTGCGGTTGAAACATACAATATCAATACTTGAATCACTGCAGTAATAGTAACCAATGGGAGGATCTCACCTGTTTGTTTAGTTCAGGGATGCTCACACTTTTTCAGCATGCAAGCTACTTTCAAAATAGTCAAAAAGATCTACTGACTATAAAATTGCCAAATATATATTTCTTTATGAATATATTGACAATTATTTATATGTACATATATGTTAGTGTACTTTGTATTATTTATATGTACATATGTTGGTGTACTTTGTATAACTGCGTGAACCCATATTGCTCGATGCAACTATGTACATTTTTTGTCATTACCTTACTTTGATGACTTGCACTGAATGGAACCAGCCAGGGATGCGTCCTATAATTATATATAATAATATATATGATATTATGCATATGATGCATCATCAGGACAGTATCTGCTGACACCAGCCTCAAGCACACTTCAACATGATCTTCAGTCATGGTGGAACGGTACTGGGACTGACCTATTTCCCACCATAAGCTTCACTTAAAAGGAATCAGTACTACTTTAATTTGTTTGTTATACAAGTATCTGTTTTTATACTTGAGCAAAAAATGTGTGACAGACAAAAATGTGTACTAAAAATTTGTTTATTCTTGTCTTTTGTTTGTTGCCATGAATTTAGAAGCAGATACCACTGGTCTACAAGTAATACGCTTCCAGAATAAAAGTAGTGAAAGTTTACCGTGTGTCACTCATTGAGAAAAATCAAGTCATAAATGCTGATTGGCTGAAGTTTCACAGATAGTCTTGGGTCAAAATCTGACATTTGAGAATTAATGAAAGACTGGGATATTCTCCAAAGGAATAATAGTCACAGATCTACATCAAAAAACACATTATAATGCGTTCAGTTTACAGGTTCTATGTCGTGGAGGATATATACATCTATTGTATAAATGTACATAAACCAGCATATATGTGTAATGACACTTCATCATATAGCTTAAAAATATCATCAAAACAACACTTTTGTCATTTGTTTTCCAGTTAATCTTATGTAACCTTTAGCACATTTAACCTGTGAGGTAGATCATTTGTAAAAACTTCACCAGTGTTACTGGAGTCACTACAAACCTTAGCTCTTACTCTTTGAAGAGTAAGAGCTTTGAGACAGTGAGACATGACCGTGCTTAACAAATAAATTAAAAATACCAGTTGAATATTTCCACTGTCATCTTCCACGTGTAAACAGAAACACGCGGGTTTGATTGAGCTTTGGTGACTTTTTTTTTTTTGGGCAAAATAAGCTCTTTAGTTTCCTCTCGGCGTTTCCTGTCCCCATACCCCATTTGTTTTATTTTCATGCTGTGAAGTTGTCCAATTTCTTTCCTTCCGTATTTTGATGTACAGTTCTTCATAAACAGACGCACAAACCACCTGCGCTCACTCCCTGGGAGCGTCTTCACTCCCTGCGGTGACATTAGGAGATCTATGGCCTCCAGAAACATGGCACATTAAAATGAGATATTGTCTGTCTTGCACACAATTCAGCGCTGGAGTCTAAACACACTTCAGGTTCACGAGGCTGCGTTTGTGTCTGCGCTTCCAGATAAACACACTGACAACAATCATATCTGCTTAGCGATGCAGAAAGTTGCTCAATCAGGTTGAGTGTGTGAACTGAACACTCCCCACCCTGGTCTTGACTGAAACATGGTGCTTCCTCTTATTCCATTTACTTTCCCTTTATTTGTCAGTTTTCCACCTCTAATGAATTCACAATGGTTCCATCACGTTCTCCCCATCATTGCTTCTGTCTTGTTGCTCTGAAAAGTCAAGAAACCCAAACATACACACATGCGCGCGCACACACACACACTAGTGGAGCCTACGATTGAAGCCTACTACCTCCTGATGTCCACTGAGAGGAGAGGGTGATGGAGAGCTGGGGGCATGAAGGGGGAGAGTGTATGAGGTATAGCGCATTGAACCACACAGAGATCTGGCTATGAATTTTTCATTAGTGTACCATCTGAGGTTGAAATAAAAACAACAGACCCCATTTTTTCTGTCTCCACCCAGAGCAGAGCAGTAGATTTATTAGAGGAAAATAAACGGAAGAAGAATGTTCTGCCGCTAAACCTCTGTTAATCCATTTGGAAGTGATGATTCAGCTGCGCAGTAGTGGATGTACTGCCACTGCCAGAGGGCTTTATTTATGTTTTGTGTGTGTGTGTATGGAGAGAGACGGGTGCATTCATAGGTGTTTGGGATTAGAACTGCGAAGGGATTGTGTTTCTAAAGATTTCTGGGAAGTACAACAGAGCACACTGAATGTATCCTGTTTGTTTGTATGTTTAAGATCCATTAATACAGTAATTAAAAGGTTCTGAGAAGAAACTATTTCACACCTAAATGAGGGAACGTGTGGAGAATCAATACATAATTACCTCTGACTTTCGCTTACCAGCTTAGTACAGCAGGACCTGTTTTTAGGCAGGAGGGGGTCTCCATTCTTACAACCAGAACACAGACACTATACGCCGCTGGCTTTGTCGATCAGTGTGGCGTCAGTCAGATTCAGAGTGACTTTCACCCAGTGTTGGTCCCACTGAGCCAATCAGAACCGCTCGTCTGCTGCAGGACAGGTTGGAGGTGGTTGGATATGATGACAGGCTGACACCTGAGATTCTTGAAGTTGACATTGGCTTTTTCTGTGTTGGAAAGACTCCTACCTGGAGAGAGGTCCCTGAATGCAGGACATTCAGTTAGGACATGCCCGTGGACCTAGCATTCATGTTAAAAAGTCTGTTCACTGTTAGTTAATGAGTCCAGGTCATTACTGTCTGGTAATAGTACAAACATTTGCAGCAGGGCTTTAGTGAATATGTCATATTGATTCTGCTGTGTTTAATGTGGTCGAGAACATCACTGAACCCTGTGCCAAAGGATTTCTTTGTTTCTCAGCCAAAATTGTTTGCATTAAACAGTCAAACAGCTGCCAACATCATTTTGTCTGGTAAGACCTTAGTATTTTGAGAAACTAAAGAATCAATAACTGCACTTAAGTGACAAAAAAGATGTATTTTTCCATATTTGCAACAGATTCCAATGATAACCCCTCAGTGACACTAATGCTTGTATCCCTCTACTGCACATCACAGTCCTCAACCTGCAAATGCATTTTTTTCAGGCTTGGGCTCATTTCATCAGAATGATTCCTCATGGACTACTGCTGTAACAAATGATATCAAGTTTCACGGAAAGATTGGACCAAACCAAAGCATATCTCACATTCACACATGCAACTGCTACAAATAGAAATCTTGTATTAAGTCTTTAAACCCTGAAGTGTCACCTGTGCACATGCAGGTTGGCCGGCTGTAACTCTCTGTGCAGTTGTCTGACTCTTTGTGCACTTGGAAAACTTCCAGGGGTTTCCTAACCCTGAGACATAGTGCTTTATTGGCTTATGTAAAGTGACTGAGGTCGTTTCACACTCACCTGTATTAGAAACGGAAGAAGCCATTTTAGCAGAATTATAGCACGTGGTTAATTGTTGGGTGTAATGGTGCAGATTCAATTTTTTCTGAAGTATGTTCAGTGTTGTCAGAGGTCTGCGCTCCATCTGGTTAACGTTGGCTTTAATTCCCATTAGGTGTTGGAGGTGGTACGGTCCAACTACGATACACTGACCCTGAAGCTGCAGGACGGTCTGGACCAGTTTGAGAGATACTCAGAGCAGCCCAAAGAAGCTGCATTCTTCAAGGAGCTGGTAAAGCACAACCTTTCCAAAAAAGTCACCATGGCAACATGTCGACACACGCAAAACTGTACGACTGTAGTAAGACAATCTAGTACGGTGTTTTAAATTCCAACGTGACACTGAACATGCGTTATAATAGTTGTGGAGTTTCTTCTGCAGAAACAAAACCAGTTATTAATGAATTAGTAAAACATTAACATAACATCATGAATACACACAAAAGACTCATAAGAAACATCTAAAAACATAAAGGAACACATAAAAAACAACATGCAAACATAAAACCACTGGGAGGCTAAGAGGAGTTGTACAGTCTGATGTCGGAGACCGTGAGACACATATTGAAACAAATGTTAATTTGTTTCAGTACACCAAACACATTAGTGGATATGACATTGAACATATATATATCAATTTTTATTGCTTTGACTAAACTTTAACCTCTTACACCAGCTGTATTTCATGTGGCTTGACAGAGGTCACCATTTACACTTCTACCATCGCAATCAGGAAAATAAATTCACATATCATATACTCTGTTGTTACTTTACCTGAGGGGTACTGTAACATTTAAGGATCGGTAAATCCATCCAATTCCTAAATAAATAAATACTGGTTTAGAGTCAGACTCACTCTCTCTCTCTCTCTCT
>JAPTHA010000001.1:14253884-14264773 GCA_029814585.1 Gymnapogon annona
TCAGAAGACAGGGTTAGATGGAGGCAAGTGATTCGCTGTGGCGACCCCTGAAGGGAAAAGCCGAAAGGAAAAGAAGAAGGAAAAGAAGAAGGTAGAAGTATAAATGTATATACACCAGGACACCAAGCAACCTGCCCCTTCAAATAACAATGTACAAGGTAAAGAAAAGGGACATCAGCGGGAGACATAGAGGGATAATAAAGCATCTTTAATTTCACTTTCACTTCATACTGAATGAGGTGACACCCCCCACCTCCCAACCCCCAATCTGAATCCTGAACTTGAATCAAAAAATATATGGGTAACCAATAAAAGGTTATTAAAAATTGGACATTCTGTTTTTTTTTTCTTTTCATTAACATTGTGTGATTCTGTGAATTTCTCCTTTTTATTTTGTTCTTTTCTCCAGATTCTACTATGTACGCACATTTCCTGTTCGAAGCCTTTGACACTCACAACAACGGAGCAGTCAGCTTTGAGGTAACAGACATGTATCTGTGTTTTATTACCATGTCAGTGCTTTTTATTGTTGTTTTACTTCAGTCCTGCTGCTTCTTATATGTGTTCCTGCTGATTGTTAGACCTTTACTTCATTAACATACAGTTCCTTGTCTCTTCTCTTTCCTCTATCGTTACTTGTGCCACTGTAGGACTTCGTTATAAGCCTGTCTGTCATCTTGAGAGGTTCCATCACAGATAAACTCAACTGGGCTTTCAATCTGTATGATCTGAACAAGGATGGCTGCATCACTAGAGAGGTGACTCCTACAAATAGTCAGTGGAGTTGTTGGCATTTTGTCGACGGCATGTGATGTTGCTTTTCTTTCTGTCCAGGAGATGACAGACATCATGCACTCGATCTATGACATGATGGGGAAGTATACTTACCCCTGTATGAAGGACAGCGCCCCCAAGGACCACGTGGACAGCTTCTTTCAGGTGAAACGTACAAATGACCAAACCTCCATTTTACAGATTTGCATATTTTGTTTATTTTTGGCCCCATATGAATGAATTTGATACACAAATGTAATTGTTTGCATTGCAATTGAATAACATAAACATTTTTGAATCATGTTTGAGGGTGAGGTTGGCGGTTCGATTCCCGCTCTCACCTGATCATGTGCCATTGTGTCCTTGGGCAAGACACTTCACCCACCTTGCCTCCCTGTATGAATGTGTGTGAATGATAAACCCTGCGATGAACTGGAGACTTGTCCAGAAACTTGTTCATGGCACTGTCTCATTCCCAGTTACAGAGACAAAGAGACCAACCAATTCACATTGTTTTTGTTTTTATTTGCATTACTGACTTATATTAACGACTATATACTGTATATACTATTATTTTTTGTAGAAAATGGACAAGAACAAGGATGGAGTAGTGACCATTGATGAGTTCTTAGAGACCTGCCAAAAGGTGTTGTGCTTCAATTATTCCTATTCTTATTCTTATTATTATTACATTCTATTGTATATTATATTCAATTTTAGAGCAGGACTACAACCTTTACCTGCGTTGTTCCTCTCATCAGGATGAGAACATCATGGAGTCCATGTATATGTTTGACAACGTGATCTAATGTTCGGCAGACACAGATGTGAGTGTTTTCACTTTCTGGAGCCTGAGTCGCTGTCGTGCTTCAGCTTCCAGTCAGAGTGGATGTTTCAGGACTGAAATGGGAGAAACGAGGTGCACATAATAAACACAGCAACAACATGAGGACATCCAACAGCTAAACAAACTGTGTAGATCTATCGCTGCAGTCACGTCCTGCAAATGACTGGAGTTTGTTCCACGGAAGTTTGATTTATTTCTTTATTTTTAAGTAAAAGTGTAAAGGAAAGCATTAAATGGTCTTTTGCTATGAATAAACAATCTTTACAGTGACAGATAAATGTAAACACTGTACAAAGGCAGCTCAAAAGTTTAAAAAAGTACTGATGAAAGCTACATTCAATATCCAATAACTCCTTTACTTTAACCAATGATGACAATTAACTTCTATAGTGCATGACTAAAAATACACATGAGAGCAAGAGAGTCTGAATGTACACAGAAGAAACACTTACACTTATAATATAACAGGGAAGGAGCCTGAGCTCAAGCAATAACCTTAAAGCAACTCATTGTCAGATCTCCTGTCACTTTATTGTATCCATTTATTCTGCTGTACTGTGTCTGCATGAAGTGTCTGTTTCAAAAGACTGACAAAATGTTGTTGTCTTAATACATTTTGTATATAGAGATCTTGAAGATGATGGTATGGAATAAAAAACACAGCTGCTATGCAAAAGCCTGTGGTCATGTTGTCACACACTGCATGGTCAAAATAAATTTATCTCAGTATTTCATTGGACCCACTTCAGCTTTTTTTCCATGGTAACATATCTGAACAAATGAATGAATGAATGAATGAAACTTTATTGTCACAGGAACATGTATCAGTGAAATTAGCGATCAATTGCAGCATTCATTATGCCTTTGAACTGATGATGGAAGGTTTGGATTGTTGTGAGAAGTCTTCAACACATCCCGTAGATTCTGAATGGGGTTCAGGTCTGGACTCTGTGGTGTCCAATCTGTGTGTGAAAATGTCTCATGATCCCCTGATGAATTATGACATTTTCAACAGAGAAGAACAAACCCAATGATTTTATGGATATACTGTATAACGTCCAGTGGGTTATGTCAGGAAGGGCATCCGACGTAAAAACTCCCGCCAAATCAAATATGTGAATTGAATTTGCTATAGCGACCCTGGAAGTGAAAAAGCTGAAAGAACTCATCACAGATGCAACCCCAGATCATAACACTGTCTCCACACACTGATACTGTAGCCATGACGAATAAGCACTTCATCCACCTCTGTTTTCATTCTGATGCACCCTCCACTCTGCATGGATCTGTACTCACCAGATCACATGACCCTACTATAAATCCAGACACATCGAGTTGAAAGTGGTCCTTGGATGAGTTCTTTACAGTGATCTATGGATTAAACAAAAGTTAAGCACAAACCTGTTTTTAGAAAAAACTAAAATACTGTGAAGGATTAATCTCAGACCACTATTTTAGATAAATTATTGATATATAATAAATATTATATATACTATATATGTTGTAGTAGTATATACTTTATTACATATATAATTATTATTAACCAATCTTGAATTTTTAAGTTTGTTATTTTGTTTGTTTAAAACGTCTGGCTGGATAGCTCAGTTGATGAGGCACTGGGCTGGTGCATAGGGGACCTGGGTTCTATTCCTGGGGGAGCATCCAGTGGGTTGTGTCAGGAAGGGCATCCGATGTAAAATCTCCTACAAAATCAAATACTGGTATGTGTATTGCCTTCGCTGTGGCGAGCCCGGAAGGGAAAAAGTTGAAAGAAATCATTATCGTTTTGTTTTGTTTAAAATCACCTGGGATGTCAGATCGTGGATCTGCAAATCCTCTGGGCGGTCAGATCTGGGACCTGTAAAGGTAAGTTGGCTTTCAGTATAGGTATCCCACATTTTTTGTGTGGAAGCTCGGACCTTGCTGGCTTCAAGATGAAACATGCATTGAAAATTCATTATTGATCTGAATTTGAATTACAGACACCCTATTGGGCCAACTACAGTACAATATGTAATTAGAAACATGCAGATAGAGTGTTACCATAGATTATGTGAAATTGAACCATATTCAACGGAAAATGTCTAAATCAGGGGTGTCAAACATGCGGCCCAACGGCCAAACGCAGCCTGACAAAGGTTCTAATCCGGCCCTAAGGTATAATTTGTGAAATGCCAAAATTACACCTAAGATATTGGAAAAAAAATGTATATAATTCAGATTCCACGTACTGACTAGGGAAATTTTTCTCTGTGGAAATATATTTTCATGTAATTTTCCTGTATTTACACTAAAACAAAGAATAATTTCACAAAAACACATAAAAAACAAGAAAATTGTATAAACAATCTGAAATATCTTAAAAGAAATGTAATTTTATCAATATTCTGTTACTAAACTGTGATCTGTAAGTTGTAATATACGTGTTTAAATTATAACCTGCGGTATAATATTGTTAAAATTATTTTTCTTAAGAATTTTGAGGTTGTCAATGTTATTCACGTTGTTTTAAAGAACAGTTTATAGACACATTAATTATATTGACATATAATTAATTCCGTAGGCGATATATAAGCTCCGTAGGTGAAAAGGTGGTGGCTTTATAAAATTTGACTTTATGATAAGACGTCACACAATGAACCACAGGAAGAAAGCAAGGTAATGATCAACTGAGACTTAAAGGACAACTATAAGTACTAAGATAATCATTATGAATGACATTGACATATGACATCACAGTTATACATACTTCCAATGCAATGAAGGTATCTGATGCTCCTAGATTTGTATATGTTCATAAGAGCTTTTCAGAGACTTTCATGGTTCAGCGTTTGCTGCTGGTGAGCCTTTGCGCCTGCGCACAGCCTAATTCTTCCATTCATGAGACGTTACGTGTGCGCGTTTGCTGCCATCTACTGGTCAGTATTTGTAACGTCATATATGGGACAGGCACTTTGCGTTGGTCGTACATTAACTACATCCAATTGTCTTCTCATCCAATTCGGAAAAAAAAATACTTGGGAGAAGAGCTTTAATCCATAATTAGTGCTTTGTAAATTGTCCGCCAGAGGGCTTCATGTTTTAGCGTCAGCAGAAAAGCCTCTGGGAATGCTCAATGGAGGGGGCCACAACAGAACCAGACAATGCTGACTCCTTAACATTGCTTTAATACTGTTGTCACAGATTGTATTTTCCAACATACAAGTCAAAAACCACCAGAGCTTTACATTTGTAATAGTATCCTGTAGATGGTTCAGGGATTCACATCACTCATTCCACTTCAATAAACACAGACAAGAAGTTATGTTGAATATATCTTTTATTTTTATTAACCAAAATTTCAGTAAAAACTCTCATTAAGTAGAAAGACAATTTTTCCCTGTCAGTAGTTTACTCCCTCTGTAATGCCGCCCCCCAACTATTTTATTTAATCAGAGCAAATAGTGTTTAATGCTGATGAATGAATCCGTGTTTGTAAAAATAACCTGACACCCTTAGGTTTTATTCCTGCCTGTTTTCCAAAAAATCTATTTTGGTTTATCCTTAAAAACAGCATTGTTACATTTCTCTGGAGGATAATGTCAACAATTCCAAGAAAATACAAAAAAACACGAGACAACAGTTGATTACGTAAGAGGTGGGGGGCGGCGTTACGCTGCTCTCTTGAGGCCTGTCCTCAACCTCCACGTCTCCATGTTTGTTGGCTCCTACTGATTTAGTGCCACAAGCAAAAACCTGTGCTTGATGTCTCGCCACTGACTCCTTTGGACTGTTGGGTCGTTGACGGTATAGTGTCGAAACTACAGTATAGACAGCAATGTCTTGTTACAAAAAGCATTAAGAAGAAGAAGAAGAGAGCGGTGAGCAGGTGCACCGTGCACAATGAACCACCTCCGGCAGTGTTTTCAACTAACAGTTTTCTTTTCTTTTCTTTCAAAAAAAATGTGGAAGCTACAGGATTATTGTCACAAAATAAAATCTCTTTGGCATAAAATACCCACCCAAAAGTGTAAACGCACACACAAACACACACTCAAACATGCACACACACACACACACAACTCTTAAAAAGGTTCTCAAACAAAAACCTACAAGCATCGCCATTGTCATAGTTATGATCAGCAAAAATTAGGCTATAAAACACAGATGAGCCCTGTTAAAGATTAAGAGTCCCGTACTCAGTGATAATTGCATATATTACATCAGGCTGAGAGTAGTGGAACGCTCTACTGACAACTATATTCTCTTTTTGTCCCAATACATCTCCTCTCAGCTCCTTCGCCTCTGGGCCTGTAAGAGAATCACACACACAGACTAAGAAAACAGTCCAAACTATATCAGAACATCTGCAAACTCACCACTAAACATAGCAAAGACACTCTTTTAACATCAGGGGCTTTCAACTTGGATGCCATCTCATTTAACATCTAACTGTTCTTGTTTATTAGTTTAGCATTCACTTTAAATGTACTGAATTGTCTTATTTAATTTTTATGGCTGAATTTTATTTTCTAACTATATTGAAAATGAAGCCTTTATGCCACTATGTACTTATTCTACATTATTTGAAGTAATCAACAGGACTTTTTGACTCAAGTGACTAGTATCCTGTAAAAATTCAACTACTACAACGTGTTCAGCCAGAAACCAACACACAAAACTGACCTTTAATAGTTGTCAGGGTAGCCTCCTCTGTCATAGGGCATCGTGCCACCATATTCATCATGCATCATGTTTCCATCCATGCCGTCCATGGCCATATCACCTGGAAACCCTCCGTAACCTTGGAAACCAGCATCCAGCTCTGCAAAAGATTGTCCAACTTTATGTTTTTCCTCCCAGAGCGTGTATAAATATGATGAGAGAGTGCAAAGGCACTGTTTGAGAAATGGGTCTTATTTTTCCTCTAAAAAGAATCAAACTATATCTGCAGGTTTTTAAATTTGAATTTAAAGACCATATAAATAATACATTGTCCTACTAATATTGTTCTGCACGTAACCAGTAACATGACAAAACAATGTATGGATGCATCATATTAAAGTGAAAGACTTGGGCAGAAACCTTTAGCCGTGCTAGCTGACCTTAAACCTTTCATTTCTGCTGTTGTCACAATGGTACTCTATTCCAACTGTTAAACCAAAGCTTTTACAGTTTCCACATTTTTGGTTCACAATAGGAAATGTGTGATCACAGAGAGATGAGAAACTGGTCCTTTTGCCTTTGAGGCTCGCAGCTCAGAAAATACCAAAGCCATAAAAGGAAAAAACTTCAGTGAAAGAAAGGGACTTGAGAGAAAGATACAAACACAGATAAAGAAACTCCAAGAAGGAGCATGGAGACTGAACATTAACTTCTCCTTCTGATAAAGAACCTTTAAAATCTACAACATAAAAACACTCAACACTGAAGATACAACCAGGTTAGACATGGAGGTCTTGGTTAAACAGCTAAGAGGGAAATTAAGGAATAAACAAATGCAGGATTACTTCAAGTCAATCCACAACAAGCTTGTACTCTTGAGGTTGGGTTCAACAAACTTTAAATAATTCAAGTTTGTAGGAAGTGCAGCCAATTGAAAATGGTTACAAATAGAATTTGTCAGCAGCAGCAGCACAGAGGCAATCTGCCATGAGATTACAGCATATTAAAGCTATGGTCACTCCCTGCGGTGGAGTGACCGCGAGTGGAGGAATGTGCTGAATAGACACATTTTCTCCGTGGTTACTCACCATCTGGATAGGGTCCATCCATGGGAACAGCATTATGGGCCTGCACAGAGGTCACAACAGAGTAAAGGTCAAAACAAACTCAACACTTTTAGGTAGAAAGGTTATTAATAGTCCGGTATTATTTAATATGTCCTGATGTCTCAATAAATGTTTTAATTAAAGTGTTTTATTACAGTAGTGTTATGAATAGTATTATTCATTAATAGTATTCGCTACAGCGGATCCAAAGCCAAAAGGACTCATCATCAAGAATCCTGAGATTGTTCAAATGTAAACCTTTAATAAAACACTGGAGAGAATCAAGAAACACTGAAGCAATGCCAGTCAAATCTTGATGTCCTGGCAACAGAGGGAGCCAAACACTCACCATCTCCCATGCAGCAGGGTCGTGTTTGAACAGAGAGTGTGTGAGCTCCACTGACACTCGCTTCTTGTAGTCAGAGGTCTTGTCCTCAGAGATGCGGAAGAGAACTGCTGCTGCATAGGTAGCTGGAAAATCAGTTTTCAGTGGTCAGTGAGTCCAATTAACTTCAGTACTTTAATACCGTAAACACCGCACATCAGTTCATTTGGACACACAGTACACCTAATGAACCAGAGCACTGAACATTGGGAAGATTAATCTCAAAGTTGTAATTGTTATATGATAGAATAATTCTATTTGTTACATTCGAGCAGATGTTTCGAGGCAGGTTACATTGATGTGTAATATTTACACTGTTTATAGTACTGTTTACACTGATATGAGATACGTACACTGGTTACAGTACTATTTACATTGTGTGCAATATTGCACTGTCCATCTTATTTATTCCTTATTTATATTGACTGTATGTGTTGTCACCTTTGCTTAGCATTCTATGACATTTTGTTAACAGATTCATTGTATGTGTCTGTGTGATGACAATTAAAGGAAGTCTAAGTCTAAGGTGAGTGAACTCTGTTGTTGGGATTATGCCAAATCGAGGCAACATCAAATTATTGTCATAATGTGGTTGTGTAACCATTTTGACAGTTAAGTTCCCGAGCCAGAATCCAGTCGTTAAGTCTCTCACTGACCAACTACTTTAGTGGGATTTTCTCCCCTTCACACTATTACATCACGTGAGGTCGACCAGACTGTCTATTAAGGCTGGTTAGGGGAAGGATCTTCCACATTTGTTCAGTGTATGATATATGATCGAAAGGGGATTTAAAGCATTGGTGTAGCATTGGTTTGAATGTTTGTAGGTTGGTTGGATTCTTTCAATGTAGGCAACAATTAAAATAGTATACAGCCCCTCGTTATCATTATCAACTCCAGGACTTCAATCATGCATACTGTATATATTGTCTATGTTGTGCAAGAATTTGAATTTTGTTGTATATCTGCTCTTTTTCTACTCTGTGCTGTTTTATGATATTTCGCTGCCAGATCATTGGTCTGTGCAATGACAATAAGGGAAATCTGAATCTCTGAATCTGATATATGCAAAAATAGACAATTATATTTACATTACATTCAGAAATGAAGTCAAGTGACTTCTATCCTTCAGACCTTTGACTAAATGCTCCATTACATGAAGGTAAGTGTGGTGCATTATCTGAGTTCCCTACCAATGCCCTCGTTGTTCGAGTGCAGCAGCTCCATCAGTGGAGCAGACGCTCCTTCGCTGTCAATAATCTCGGCTGATGTTTTATCCAAAGCCAGCTCACACAGGACGCCTGCAGCAACTCGCTTCACATTTTCCACTGGAGAGTATAGGAGCTGGTAGGGAGACAATACAGTAGGTAAAAAAAAATAATCGTGTTTTCCACTCAGGCTATTTTCAAATTGACATTTGTGATTTTCAATCACCTGCACAAACAGAGGGATGTTCTGCATGCTAGTGATCTCTTCTCTGTTGGCAGGATCTCTGGCCAAGATATGCAGAGCTCCTGTGCACCCTTCCACAATCTCCTCCATCCTTACACCATCCTGAAAGCAAACAGGACAAAATGAATAACTTCATCCATAATTCACTAGAATCAATTCTTACGACAGCTCCTAAACGCATCTTGCACCTGGTACGTCTGTTGGCTGGTGGAGTCGTGTTTCTGAGCATCCTGGTGGGCTTTGAGCAGCAGGTTGCCAAGGCGGGGGACGACTCCTGCATCTCGCAGAGGAGCTTGGTTCTCAGGGCACAGGGCCAGGTTTCGGATAAGGCCAACCACAGCCTTCATGTAGAGAAAGGAGGCAAACATACATCCAAGTGTTCACTCTAAAGTCTGCAAGCTATTAACATGCTAGCTACTATTGTGTAACACATCTCCACAAAGAGTACTCTTAATTCTCTGTGTTCACTGTTCATGCTGTCAAATGCGCTTCATGTTGGATCAGACTGTGACCCTGACCTTCTGCCAGATCTCCATACTCTCTGTCCATCTGTCTAGTACTCCCTGATTTTTACTTTGAACCAAACGAAGCCCCTCTTAAATGTATTTGAAGTCACACTAAACTTACCGAAACTTACTTAGCCAGTTGTAGTTTATTATGAGGGTAAAATAGTAAAGGTAAAATAATTCCACACCTGACGATGAAACACTATGTCAAATCTGGTTTAAAAAATTTGAACAACAAGAATCACCATAAACAACCTGAAATTACTTAAGAAAAAAGTGTAATTGTGTTATTGTCTCAGGTTCTCTTTTACACATGGGCTTTATAGATCACAGTGAATCCAAAAAAGGCACAAAACATCTAGTAACCGGCAAAATATTAAAATTGCACTTCCAAGACATTTTTCATATTTTTTCAGTGATTAGGGGTGATTTGACACCCCTAAACTATGCTGTATCACATATTTGAAAACAATATCACATTGTGTGTCTACATTGTATTTTTTGCCCCTGGTCTTCTATTCACATTTTTCACCAGAAGGAATGCACCACTCATTTAAAGTCCTCTCAACCTCCCACCCTGTCCCTCATCTATCAGCCCCCGCTATACCTTGACGACGGGCCAGTAGTAGGGTTGGTTGAGCAGCTTGACAATGGCAGGGATGCCGTAGTGTTTCCTCACAGCGTGCTGTGCCACCTCAGCTTGTTGGTGGCGTGAAGTCAGATGGCGGAGTGCACAAATGGCTGGCTCTGTCACATCCTCTTTCTCACCAGCCCGCAGTATGGCGTGGATCAGGGCTTCCACGCCGTTGTTCTGGGTAACCACACTTTTATTGTGGGCATTGTTGCATGTGAGGTTAGAGAGGACGCCAGTTGCGCATGTGAGCATGTTGATGTCGTCTGAACTTAGTAGGCCCACCAGAACCTGCAGCAGGCCATCCATGCCCTCCTGAAATAAATAACCGAGATTTCAGAGACGTGTATTTATTTGGAAATGACATTGCAAGGAAAGTAGAGCATTATTATTTAATTGATATACTTTCATTAATTTTCCATAATTGATAAATACTTAATGTAAGCATTTGCAATGAAATGCAAAACCTTGTAAAATTCAAAGATGCTGTCTTTAAGCTGAGTGTGACTTAATAAAATCGATAAAGTAAATTTCACTACTATTT
>JAPTHA010000001.1:14265220-14289209 GCA_029814585.1 Gymnapogon annona
GCCGTCCACTGGTGTGTGAATGGGTGAATGTGAGGCTAATGTAAAGCGCTTTGAGTGCCTTAAATGTGTAGAAAAGCCACATTTAAGGCTTTTCTACACAAAGCCTTAAATGTGGCTTTGTGCAAATGGTAAATGCAATCCATTTACCATTTGCACATTACCTGTCTCTTGAGACAAATGTACCTATTTTAAATGAATATTTCAAATTTATCAAATGATAAATTTTGCCTAACAAATGAAACAGATAAATAAATGAATATACTGGCACTTAAGTGACCAATGAACTGCAGGCCATCCATAATGTGAAGTTGGCAGAGGAGAGGACAAAGAGAAGTGCCCTGGACCTGTTTGGTGGCAGCATCAGACAGGTTCCTGAGAGTCCACATACAGTTCTGCATCAGACGCTGGCTAGAGCCTGTGAGGTGTTTACCTATAGCCGGCACCCCATCTGGAGAGAACACAGATGTTAGAGCAGAGTGCCAAGTCATCGAATGTATAATTAATATAGTTCTGCAGATAATGGCAAGGCCTATTCAGCTGAATATAGCATTATTATAGGATTCTATTACAACAAACCCAAGAGTCTGGTTAGACCAACTCCATATGTGAATTGATTTGGCACTATATAATTAAACTTTGATTTGATGTAGACTGTTGAATTAATCAAAATAGTGCAGATTATTACATTACATGAACGGTACCAGGAGTTTATCCATACCTGTTTTTTTCTTTGTTTGTCTTTCAGGTTACATGATTATCAATCAGAAACCTGACTTAACTGAGCTTCAGTATTTGTTTGAATAATGACTAACTGTGCTGCACACACACACCAAGTACATACATACCAGCTTCAACAATGGCAAGTTTGTTGCTGGGGCACACGGAGAGGACTTTAAGCACGCGGCTCGTGGTCCACAAAAGCTTCTCATAGGAGTAGTTTCTCATGATGTGAACTAGACCCTCAGGACCCCCATTAGCAAGGATGATGAGCTGTAAAAGACAATATGCGAGAGTTCATAGACAGCAAGTACTGTGGAGGGATACTTTTTCATTTTTAGTGACATGCACTTCTGAATTCTAATCCCGAACTCTTCGTAAACGTAATTAATTCACACCATTTAATACTTTTCCATTTCGAGACTCTTAAACCACACCTGTTCTCTGCGCCAGCAACCAAGCAACTTTGTTCACATGCCACACCCAAAACATAACATGCACACACTGGCAGAACATGAAGGGTCTCATATTACAATATTTGGGCGTGAGAGTGTTTGCATATACCACTCCAAAACTTGACAACTATGCTCATAACCATGTCTCAGCACACACAACTAAATGCACCTTGCTCTCCTGATTCCCATAGGACAAAAGCTGCAGACAGTCTGTGGTGATAGCCAGGAACTTTGGGTTGCTCTTCTTCAGCAGGGGAACCATTCTCTGCAGGCCGTCGGCCAGACGCACGGCCATCTTAGCTCCCTCCTGGTGCAGCAGCAGGTTGTGGAGTGTGGTGATGGCATAGAAGAGCACAGACTCCATGGGAGAGCTAAGTGGATACAAACAAAGGGGTTAAATGTTCACAAAAAAATAACTAGCTGACAGCACTTCTTGTTCTTTATAATTTCCTACATGTCTCAGAATGCCAAGATAGTCATTACATTTAAAATTCACATATAAACAGCTTTAAAATAGGTTTAATGACAGTAGATTCTTGAAGGCTACCATAATATTACTTTGGACGAAGAAAAAGCCAAGTAAGTAGGGGTCTCTGTCCCTGAAATTAACCATCTCTGATTATATTATGAACTTGACAACTGTTGAACTGAACATTAAAATCAAAGTAAGAAGTGACTAAATAAATACATTTAATTTAATATGGTTATATTATGTGGGACTGAATGTTAAAATGACCATAAAAATGCTGGGTAGGAGCTATTTCTTTTGAGCCATCATTTCCTTTGTAAATCAGTGAGGGACATACAACTGGTCTAGAAGTAAAATGCATCCAGAATACAAGTAGTGAAATTTTGCCACATTTGACTCACTGATAAAGAAAGATCTGTTAAAAAATGCTGATTGGCTGAAGTTTCCAAGATACACTCCTGGATCAAAATGTGAAATTTGAGAATGAAAGAATGGGTTTTACTCATGTTACAATACATTCACTTTACAGGTTCCGGCTGTGGTGGATTTACACATCTATTGTATAAATGTCAATGTATAAGCCAATATATGTGCAATGACACTTTATTATGTAACTTGAAAAAAATCAGCTTATCGGCATTTTTGTTATTTGGTTTACAATTAATTAAAATTACTTTTAGCACATGTAATCTCTGAAGAAGATCATTAAAAAAGTACTATTTACTGTCTGTTAAACATCCCATCATAAGTTAACTTAATTGAGTGCTTGGACAAATAAGTCTGTGCTGTGAAATGTTGGTCGAGAGACTAACCGATCTTCCTCTTGCATGGTATAATAGATGTCCCCTATTAAATCTATTACAAATACTTTCATATTTTTGGAATGGATGCATGAACTCAGTGACTTATAATCCATGTTTTCACTGCAAATTCCTTCAACGTGTCAACAAATAGCAGAAGTAGGACAAAGCCTTTCATTTCTCTATACTCAGCTGTACCTGAGCATGCGGACTAAAGCAGGGATTCCTCCTGACTTGAAGATGGAGAGAAGCCCCTCCCTCTGGTGGGACAGATTGTGGAGGATGCTGGCTGTCGCCCGGGCTGTCTCCATGTCGCTTGTGTTCTGCATGGCTCGCACCACAGCGGCCACCATCTGAGGGGACTGCATCAGTGCACGCCGTGACGCCTCCTTACGTGTAAGCTGGTTGACAATCTGTGCTGCCTTACTGACCACCACCTGATGAAAAATGAACAAAAGTGGAATCAATAACTTACGAATGAAATACCCTTTCATGATCAATAAATCCGTCAGTTCCCATAGTGTGTAACATTTTCAGGTCTCACCGAGTCATTCTACCAAATGGGCACCATTTGGGTCCACAACATTTGATGATGTGTATAAGGCACAAAAAATGTGCCACAGTGTTTCTAAAGATTAGAGCTTTAAATTTCATTGTTCTTGTTAACATCATATATGAGTAGATAAGTATTTTTGAGAGTGACATTGTATTTTTAATCATTCTCATGAGTACTTGGCTGTTTTTATGCATCCATTCATTCATTGTGTGTGTCTGTGTAATGACAATAAAGGAAGTCTAAGTCTATCTGTATTGACCAATATACCATCTGCGTCCAAAATTTCACTAAATACATTTCAGATTTTATCAAACCTTAATTACTGCTATGAGTATAACTGTGTCGCTGATTCAATAAAATATATTTCTTTAAAATAATAACATTATTTTTGGTAAAAATGCTATGTGTCATCACATAGACGAAGTGACATAATTTGAACATCTGTAAGCTGCCAGGAACAAAGTATGAAAGTTCTAACATTTTTTCATTGTTTTTGTGTTCTTTTTTCATATTAGATGAGGTCCGTCAAGTGCAACCCAACCCCCGTCATGCAAAATTGATAGGGAAAACTGTTTATTAAAAATTTTACACTTTTAATGTAAAGAAAATGATAATTTCATGCTGATTGGCTGAATCAGCATGATCAAGTTCCTCACTTAGGTCAGGAACTTGACCACATGGGGAACGACCATTTTAGAATAACATTTAGCATCCTGTCACGTTTTAGTGTTATTTACAACACTGACCATTGAAATTCATATTTCACAGCTAATGAGACAAAAATTATTAAAGTACATACTGTCTATTGGTGGTTTCTAAAAAAAGGACATTTTACTAGCAGCAAAACATTCGATTTTTAAAAATTTATTTTATGTACCATCACTTCAATAGTGTACATATTATGCCTGAGGTGGGAAAATGTGTTTTCTTGGACGATTAAAATGTCTATCATGTTGTGGATTTTGAAAAAAGGAGTTTGCTCTCCATGAAAAGTTTGCAAATCGTACAGTGGAAATGGCACCCATTTCTTGAAGCATGGAAAAGATTTAATTCAAAATAATCGAATCAGTGAGGAAATATTTTTACATCAAGGCCTTTAAAGTTAGTTAAGGAAATATTTTAGCAGGAAGTTATTTCTATATCCAGTAAAGCAATATTATCTAATGTTCCTAAGTGTACATAAGTGTAACTGTTTTTGTCATTTGGTTATGTGTGTATGTGTATGCAGGGTGTCATGTACCTGGTCTTCATCGTTCAGCAGTTTGGTGAGCTCAGGCACAGCGCGTGTTGCTAGCTCTGCATCATCCTGGTAGTTAATCAGATGGATGATGGCTGTCTTGAGCATCTGGGAGGGCTCAGCCAACCGCTGGACATTGGTCATCTGGGACGGGTCTGTCTGAGTGGACAGGATAGTTGTGCCTTCCTCCAGCGTCTCAGGGAACATTGCAGCCCGGACACGCTGAGCTCTGGTCAGAGCGTACTGAGCATCCACATCTACTTACATGTAAAGTATAAATGTAAACAGTGTGTGTGTAATCAAAGACATATGCACATAGGCCGTTTTGGCTGTTGATGATGTCTTACCAGGCTCTTCCCTTGTCACTGTCGTGGTCATGGTATAATGCTTGGTCGTGGTGTAGTCTGAGTCGTCATTTTTTATAGTGGTAGCTCCGGACTGGATGCCAGAGTCTGTGCTGTACATCCTCTCTTGCCACTCTGCCACTTTCACCACACCCCTATCAACATCACCCACTGCCAAGTACAGAGACAGACAAATGAGGGACTGAACAAGTGTTCAGCAATTCAACAGGTGTGATGTTTGGAGTCAGCAGATTCTTGATAGAATGACTTATTTCATAATTGCTATTTTATCTTGATGAAACATAAAGAACCTTTTTTTGCAGGACTAACCTTTTAATCACCATATATTTTTGGATAAGTGACTTCAATTACATGAAAACAAAAGTGTGTAGTAGAAAAGATCAGTCAGAAAGTATTTGACGAACTATACAGTGAGATTTACAGAACTAAGTGAATACGAAAATATACCAAGCATGAAAAAAAAACCACTTTAATTTAAAATGTACTTCACATTTCATTGTGCAATATGAAGAGCAGACATTGAGTACAATGAGACCTAAAAAAAATAGGAAATGAATAACTTACTTTCCATTGTCATTCTTGCCTCCTGGTCTTAAAACAGCAACAATGGAGGAAACCTGAAAGGACACAAAATCCATTTAAATAGACTTGAAACAAGTATTCTTTTCCTGTAGTAATAAATATTCCAGCAATGTCTCTTCTCCTGAACAAGGCGGTCATTCAGTTGTTTTATACAGTATATAAGTAGGACAGCTCACAAGGCAATCGTCACTCTCAGGCACCCTGGCCTGAAAATGACAACATGGAATGGCAACTTATGAGGGAGGAGGGTGAAATGGTTGGAGAGACAGCTGTAAATTATGAATGCTAGTCAGTGCAAGTGACCTTTCACCCCGGGCCTCCACCCATGCAGCTGAAGAGAGAAGCCTACTGCTGACGTATGGTAATGAGGAACCTGCTTGTCAGGTTGGAACTCCTATGAACTCCGTGTGTTTGAACAGGATTGTGAGAAAGGAAGAAAGAAAAGAACTAGAAAGTGTGAATTGGCTTCAGCTGCATTTTTAAATTTTAAAGCAGTAACTCATAATAATGTCTGTAGCTTCTACTTGCATTGTGGATTTGACTAAATTCAAATGTGCCTCCATGAGGCTTCCTACAATTTCAAATAAAATGTCATTCTACTTGTTGGTGCAGGCCTGTAAAACGCTGCCTACATTATCTTATGTTCCTCATAAAAATCACGCTTGTAGTTACATGTATTCAGGCAGGTAATCCTCAATGGGACACCTTACTACATGTTGAGGTGAAATAACTGCTTCTGCACTGGTCAGCAGAACATGAAGTTTCAGGGTTTATTCCCTTAAATGTAATTTATATTTTACCTCAGTCTAAAACTATGAAATGAGTTGTACATGTACAGCCAATACCCACCCCCCCACTGTATATGTATATTCAATTCACATGAAGGATATTCTGTGTTGACTCATGACTTAACAGTACCTGAACATTGGCTTATACCTTTTAAAGTCCAGTGAGGAACATTAACCTCTGAGCAACAACTACACACTGAAAATACAATCTTTGACAAAGACAAAAGTATTTTTATGCAGCTTTTTAGCCATTGTAATAGTTCAGTTCACTTACCCATCTGCCAGTGTAACACAGCGCTGTTTTACAAAGAGACACTCGCTCCATCCTGTGATAAGCACTGCCCCAAGTAACTGCTTCATTTAAAGAAATACTTAACAGCACAGACTTCCCTCTATTGTAGAATGACTGTGGTTGATTCCAGACCAAACCCCAATGACGGTACAGTACGGTATCAAATCTGTCTGTGGTAGCAATGACAAAAGTTATTTCATTATCTAAAGTTAGCGTTGGTAATCTACTCTATTTTAATAAAACAACAAGAACCCCACAAAATATTGCTAGGGATGATAGATTGGTTGTTTTTGACTATTTTATTTCTCATGGAAACACAAGTTAAGAAGTCCAAGTTATTTAGATATCGTTCTCTTAAAAATATGGAATAATTTTGTGGTTCTGCTTCAGCAACAAAATGGAGATAAACAGGATGTCAGACAGTGTAGGTAAAAAAAACAGGTAAAATAAAAAAAAGCACAACTGCAACATATGCCAGATAAACTTTCTAACTCCAGAAACAAACAAAGAACAGATGACAGACACATGCTTGAGTCTGTGTTTCTCCTCTGCACCAAGTCCTTTAAATTACATTAATATCATAATGTGTCCCATTGAAATCACCAGACAACACATAATGAGGCTTCACAAACAAAAACCCAACGTAGAAACTTTTTTTCTCAATGCCTCCGCAGCCAGAAATCAACCACCACAGAAATCGTCTTCATCAGACAATGCTTCCACTGTGGTGTTTACAAATGATTTCAGATGGCTGCAATGTTGATGACTGCTCCTGTATTATACTTTGTTGGTGTACATTGTGTTGAATTGTGTAGCGCTGATTTCTGCCCTTGACCGAGTGGAGGTGGTAAAGACTACAAACTACAAAAGAACAAAGAAGAAAGTTCTACAAACAATAGACTTTAATTAGACAAAACAAGGGGGGCTAAATGTCTCCACCCTTGAAAGTATTTTGTGACATCTGGTTACAGCTACAACATGATTCCATTCAAAGGAATCTTGCCTTTCACCAGTACAACTAATAAAACAAGTCCGTACTATTTTTTTGTTGGCACACAAAAAAATAACCACCTTCACCTCTGCTAATGTTCAGCTTTAGGGAACAAATTCAAAACCTAACAAAACAAGTGTGGTAATGAGAGACAATCAATGGCTTTGGTGGGACCTGCAAAGACACTTGTCGATCTGCTCTCAACTGTGGCTGTTGCGTTATTGAAAAGCACCACTCCCTGTTTTTTGCCCTCTGGGTTTGCATAAGGATGCACTGTGCTATGTTTCAGTCCCTGAACCGGTATCTTCCCCCCCCCCCCGCCACCCCCGGGGTCAGAATGTTCATGTGTGTATATCACTGTGTGGCTGTGTATACAACAGCTTGTGTTTTTACACCACCAAAACTGAATATGCAACATGTTCATCTCTTGGTCTTGGTCCAGAATTCTGTGGATTAGTGACTCACTTGAACAATTTTCTGTCAAAACCACCAGGGCTCTGCGTCCTACTCTCACCCTCACAGGGAGGGGCAATTCAGTGAGTTTGAAACTGTAGTCAGTCTGGCAAGGTATCCTGCAGGACCAGGTCCCAGAAGACTGACTGTGCTTGCAGCTACATGCTACATTTCAGATAATGCACTCACCATGACAGACAGATACAGTGTATGCAGTAAATACACATTCCTACCTCTGTTGCTTATGAATGTGTGGCCTCTTTTCAATACCAGGATAAAACCATCTTTACTGACATGGTTTTATCCTGGTATTTAAAAGAGTCAGTAAACGGGCCAGTAAACATTGTAAACAATTTTTTGCCATCTATGATAGCAAGAACTTCCTTACAATCTTAACGGACATTACAACAGACATGAGACACAGAGATTTAGCTTACAGTCGTTTTGCTATTTGTCAGAATTTTAGGTGACAAGATGCATTTGTATTTGTTGAAAGACTGACAAAGGGCATGGCATTTTGTTTTACAGCAGAATGTTCCAGTTCTCTGTAAATCAGGGCCAGTGTTTATGTAGTCTTTGTTTTTCTGGGTGAGGCAACAAGTTTAGTGAACTCTTGCAGTGCCATGACACGCCCCACATTATCACCTAGGAAACTCAAACTTTGCTCAGTACAGCGGAGGTGCTTTATCAGCTGACCCATCTGACTGGAGACGCATGGCAATTTACGCCACACGGCTCGTGAACGTCAGGTGGAGAAAGATATCATTTATAACAAGAAAATAAAAGTTTAACACAAAGTAGAGCTCAGTGGGAAATATGTCTGACTTTTAGGCGTTGAAAAAAATGGCATAATGTGCATTTCAGTCATGAAATCGGTTTCTATTCTCACCCTAATGGTTGTATCATGTACTTCACACTGGACTTTGCTCTCTTGCAGTTAATGAATGACCCATCCTTTTGCTCTTGCTGTACTGTGACTTACTACATAACGCTACAGTAACATCGGAGTCACACATTTTTAATCTGAACACAAATCATGCCCATTAACTCGTAATATTGCACTTGCTGTGACTGCTTCTGGCCCCCAGAAAAAAAAAAAAACTTTACACAGTAAAACCAGGAATGCACATCAGTGAAAACAGCCTGTGAACAAGTCAGTACAGAAGAGCAGAGATAGATGCCCCCTAACTGATGCTGAAAACCTGGTGTGACATTTCACACGAACGTAATATATTCAGTCTATTCCATGTGTAAGAACAGTACACTTAGAATTGTTAGTTATGTGAGTCAAAAATTGCTCTTGTAACATATACACTATGAAGACACCAGATAACAACAGATGATTAGCATGGGGAATTGTGAGAACAAATCACTGTACTGTATTTCCCCCAATAGGCATGTTATACAGGGAGTGTCTCCCCACCAGTGACAGGGTCTTAACATGGGTGTGGCGGCACATTGTGTGGGTGTGTGAGCAACCTGGGTGAAGCAGAGTACACCTAATGGCTACTGGGACTGAACTATACACCTGACAGTTCGCTTTAATTTTCTCAGTGACTCCACCAAATAATTCCTAATTCCACTGCTGCAAAGTAAGCATTGTTATAAAGGACATTTCAGGTGGAGTTAGGCCTAAGAAGGCCAATGGGTTGGACATGAACTCTGGTCGTCTTCCAGAGAGGCTCTTAACATACGTAACTGTGTTTGCAATGATTTGTTATTAGCCTCATGCCTGTGTGGCAGGCCTAGGTGTAAATAACATGCCACTCGGCTTGTGTTGTCCACTCTGATAGATCTTAACATGCCGACAGAATGCAAACCCAGTATGTATGTCACTCTTCTAAAATGTTTTCAGCACATGTTTAGGATCAAACTACAACATGTAACACTAGTCTACAGTTTTCTAAAACTTATCAGCCTCACAAATTAATTGTAATGCACACAGAGTGTTTAGATCTGCAACTCTTGAGACAAACATTCCTTTCGAGTCAAACCCATCCACTTGACCAATACTGTGTCTTGGAATCTACAGCCAGCCAGCCAGCCAGCATTTTTCATCGTAATCTTTCATTATTGCTGACTCAAACGTTACAGCTGCTCACTGCTTTCATTCTGGTAGTATTTTATTAGATCAGTGTAATATTGATAAAAAAACATCTAAATACTAGATCTGCATAACATATTTTGTTGATAGGAATACTTACAACACACTGAGTGATCAAAGAGAGAGAAATCACTTCAGTTTCACAGCTTTCATTTGGCTTTCAAATGGCATCATGTTGTTACCAACATCACTAAATGGCCATTTTCTAATTGTAAAAGTACACAGTCAATTTACATCAGTGTAATCTGAATATAATTTTGTTTCAGTACCTCACCTTTTAACAGTACTCTGTGTCGCATCAAACACCAACGCTAGTAAAACGACATCTCCCATGATGCCATGGAGCTTACCTTCATTAAACCATCTCTTAATATTGTTTTTATTATGAACCCCTTAGCAGCAGAAATGAGTCTATGCATTTCATCGTACCACCTCATGAAGAGAAAATAGCCATGTTGAGAAAAAAAAGTCTACATCTGCCACTCCATGATTTATAATAGACTTTGCTCATGTCATGTTTAGGTTGACATTTAAATAAAGTAGACTATGTTACCACACATCTATAAAGCTTCTTGCACCATCTGCACAGAAGCTAATCAACTATTAGATACGTTAACTGCCACACACACACACACACACACACATGTCCCCTGACATGCAACAGACACTCCTTGCACTATACACTGTTGATGACTTTAACGCTACACCTTTTTCTCACAAGCCAATCCTTCTCAGACATTAAATGGCCAGTTGGACCAGCTGAGCCTCCACTTTGTGCTCTCTTGTCTCTCTGCATCGCTTCTCTGCATGGTCAGGTTCATCCGACACAATGGGAAACGGCTTAATACCCAAAAGATCTTCACAGTCTCAAACCTACTGTTCTCTTACCCACTACTCATCCAACACTAGCTGTTATGGCAGTGTAATGGAAGTCAGTGAGGGCAAACTGGATAGCTGTTTGTCATAAATCAATATGGGAGGATGTGAAATGGAGCACAGCTAATGGATTCATTGTGGTGGGTGACAGGAAGTGGTAGTCAACATTATCTGACTCACCACCATGGACTATCGAGCTGTCTGGAAGGAGAGGGGAAGTTCATTAACAGAAACTCAACTTTGACAATGTGTAACTACGATGACAAACTTCTGTTGGCTGTGTCAAATTGCCATCTAAGCTAAAGGAGAACATACTGTAGCTTTGTATGTCTTTTATTTTAGCCTTGTAACAGCTACATTTTTGAGCAAGAATGTATTTCTCAATTGTCTCCATTGACGGACAGATGATAAAATCCAGACTGTTGCAATGTGGCTACGCCAAGAGCCCACAGAGTAAGAACAGACAATGAGACACTGCTGGTGTGCACTTGCGCAACTGCAAGCTGAATTTTAGTCAGTGTGGCAGATACAGCACAGAGCGCTCCCTTAACTTGCCTCATTTGGAAACTTTCCCAACACAGTCAGTTTGCCAATGAATAAAATAAGCAGTATAATGGATAATGGGCCTAGATCTGTCAGTTGATTCAGGGCAGTACGGTGGCTATAAGCTGCTGCGTAGTTGTTTAACCCCTTTGGGACGTCGATGTGAATCAGAGGAAATGTGAGCCGTCTCAGAGGAGGTGCATGAGTGCAGGGCAGGATCAGGTTACACCACCGATAAAGGAGGGAATGAGTAAAAAGGAGTGTTAGTCTATGTAGCATTGAACCACGATGTGCAAAAACCCACACAGCAACAAAGTCCACAAAGTGGTCTCTCTCATTTTAAGCAAAATGGGATGAAGCTGAAACATGGATGTGAAATGAGAAACTATGAGATACATCAAAATGAGAATAAAATCAAACTGACAACCATTTTCTTTTGTAAGGAATTAGTTTTAAAGATATTTTTCTTGCTCTAACCCTGGTAGGATGTGCCCCCCTGCATGTTATTTAGTTGATGGTAGGAAGGAAGAGGATGGACTAAAGTCTCTGATACTGCACAGAGAGCTTCTGTGTTACTTTGTTGGGGATAGAGAGGAAAAGAGTAGCAGCATTGTCCCATTGACTGCTATCACAGTGAAAAGGAAACTGGGTTTCAAGTGTCCCCACTGATGAAACCAAAAGGCTGAAGCACATCAAGATGGCTCTGTGTGGTCGCTGGCCAAGTTTAGTGGCCAACACTGAACCGAAAGCCCTATTTAAGGCCCGACAAGGAGTTTTTTTTAGTCTGCATTGCTAAGCATCGGTGTGTGGCTGAGTGCTGAGGCGATGTGACAGATGATTAATTTTTCAGGGAGATTAGAGGCACAAGGAAGAGGGTGCTTTGGAGAGCAGGTTGACAGTCGAAAGAGACCTTAAAGAATACAGCACTGGTAAGGAAAAAGTTATACCATCAAGTCCAAGTTTGTATATAGTCCTCTAAATGCAGATGTCAAGCAGAAAAGCAAAAATATCTTTTAACGCTGAAAAATTAACAGCTGTCTCTTTTCAGATATTTGCCTATTGTTAATGTAAAGCGTTTTGAGTGCCTTAAATGTGTAGAAAAGCGCTATAGAAATGCAATCAATTTAATATTTCAAAATGTCTACAAAGAAAAGGATAAAAAAGGAGGAAAAACAGTCTGATTATTTAAAACACCCATGGATCTTTCATCCAGTGTTCTTTTTTTATGCTCACAGGCCCAGGTGTTTCAAAACCATGGATCAACAAGGGCATGAAATCTTTCAAAACAACAGAGGAGGACAACCTTGATGTGAATTTACAAAGTTTCGCTCACAATATGCAAAATTAATTTACTTTTAAGATTAAGATGTCGATGTTCTTCTTGATCTAACAAGTTTCCCTAGTGATATAATTTGTGTTTCAACCACACCCTTCTTATCCTCAATCTAACTGAAGTGGAATTAAGGGGCCAAGGAGGGGGAGGACGGCGAGGAGAGAAAAACAGTCACCGTTGGAGTCATCAGAGTCACTATGCTGACAAGTATAACTCAGCCAAATCATCCTACTGTGAAAACTTTTGTCTTTTGAGTCAGGCTTGGAATCCAACCCAATCCCTCCCTGCTTAGCAATGCAGTCAGTAGTCACAAAATGATCAATGTTAATGTAGTCATGAAGAAACCAGCAGGATTCCAGGTATTTCCAGCCTTTTGCAGACTAAAAGGGTTGTTTGTTTTTTGGATTGAGCTTCAACATAAGTTGACTTTAAATGACTGATCTGGCAGATTTCCTTCCCACAGCTTTTAGGTGTGAGCAATGGAGAAAAACAGCTGTTAAGCCTTAGACTACTTTAATTGGAGAACATGTTTATTATTCTCATTTGATCCAACTGAGGGAACTGTTGAAAATATATTGTTCAAGTCAGTGTCTGTCAAGGGTAAGGTCTAGCTGAGCACTGCCAGCTTTTACGTGCTCAGTATTACATCACTCAGATCATAATGTTCTAGAATACTATTTTCTATAAACAACAATAAACCAATTGATTGAAGGGATGTTTTCAGTCGAGCTGTGACTTATTTACTGTATTGGTTACAAATGAAAATGCTTGGCTGAAGATAATAAACCTCTTAATAGCAATGTGTTTATTACACTCATCTGTCATTTTAAACAATGCTTTAAGGTCAAGTGTACAAGATTTAGAAGGCTCTAATCATAGAAATAGCATTTAATAGAGAATGATGTTTTTCATGAGTGTAAAACCACGTAAAAATATGAATCATGTACTGTTATTGCTTATTAAACATTTCAGGCTACATCATCATGTTTCTACAGTAACCTCAGAATTTTGATTGATAGCAGGTGATATCCAGTGTTAAAATGCATTGCCAGAACCTTCCATCATAGTGTGGATTCACATGTGGACTTAACATCTGCTTAACAACCAGTGTCTGGTTTTCCCAGTCGGTGTCTGGGTATCTACTGCATACCGTTGATCAGGATCAGGGATCAGGCAGAGCACATCCTACTAAGCCTTTAGATGTCAATACATATTCAACACTGACATAGAGATTAGCATTATCAATGTTTTTTTTAATTACTTCATAGAATAAGTGATCGTCATAGCAGGTTAATTTTTTGCGATATCACCCCACCCTAGTTGTAGATGATATAAATGAAAATGTCTGGTGGAAGTCATACATGTAGTTTAAAGTGTTGTATGATGATTTCCAATCAAGTCTCAAATGTTTAGCACGTAGAGAATTTTACCACCTTTCTCTTCCTCTGCAACCACAAAGACCCTTGTCATTGCTAACCAGAAAATCTGTCTGTGAAGCCTTATCCTTGGGAACAGTAAGACACGGTGAACTGCAAACACAGAGCAGGTTACACAACATGTGCGCTGAGCAGCTGTAACTGAGTCTATGGAAAGTACTCAGGCAGGCACCACTGAACTGAAACCAAAGTAAGAGAGTGAATCAACCAAAAGAAAAAAACAAAGGAAGTCTAGGATGTATGCCATACAGTAATCCCCTTTGCAAAGTGTAGACCTATTTATACACTGAAGGATCTCCTGGCCTCTTGCGCCGTTAATGTAGGACAGTATCAGGGAATTAAGCAGGAGGGGGGGGATTATGACCATGCCATCACAGCTCTAGCTTCAACATCTACAGTACGTCACCCATCCTCTGCCACCCATCCACCGTCCCACCACCCATCCACCCTCTTTTCCCCGTAGGGCAGACGGGCAGCTGTCGAACCAGGGTGCTGTCTGCTGCTGTCTACTTGATGACACAGGCCCAGGACTGGCTTTGAAAACCTAACTGATGCAAAGTACTGGCAATGTGTCCTGCTAAACTGACAATATTAAATAACCCCAGCTGGATGCACTGGTCTGAAAATTAGAGGCACTGTGCTCTGTGTCCTACTGATATTGATTCAATGTTTACTGGATGATTTCCCACTACGGCAAATTTGAAGAAAAATATTTCAGCCAGTAACTGAATATTGATATTCATCAATATTGATATTCATTCAATTTGATTAGAATGAATATTAAAATTGCCCAACACAAGACAGTTCAAATGATGACAGAAAAAGACTTCATGAACGTAATAGTAATGTGGAGATTGACTGAAATGGATTTGATCACTACATTAGTAAATGAAAAGTAGGGAATCTGTGCCCCAGGCTCACACAACACAGGACTGGAAAAGTGCTGTCTTGTCAAGATCAGAGCATCTGCAAATGAATGACATCATGGAAGATGGAGCAACACCTGAGGAAATGTAGAGTGAACAGACCCTCTCGCAGCAGCAGCTTTCTCACTGTCATACATGATCAAAATCTTACTGCTTCCAGGACAAATTTTCCACCTTCTTAACCCACTGTTGAAATTCTATTGAAGTTTTAAAAAAGTCATTACTGTTGCAAGAGACAATGAGTAACAAGTAAGTTGTATTAAACTTTTGTTACGGGGTAAAATATGTTATTACTGCTTTACATCATCTCCTCACCTGCCTCACCAGCACACGCACTTATACGCCAGCGTGCGCACGCACGCACGCACTTGTCTGACACTACAGGACATACAGACAAATGACGTCAAACTGACTGCTCAATACTTGACCGAACGTCATCATGAGTTGACAGAACGAACTCTTGGACGTTTAAGACCCAATTTATTTTTGTCTAACACTTGGTTAACGCACGAAACTAACTTTTGCTGACGGAGTTCGCGCTTGAAGGCGAAACAACAAGCAGCGGTGGGCAGTTCAGAGGCACGCGGAAATGAATACCAAACACAAGGCTGGAGTTTATAAAGGTTGGCAAAATGTGAAGCGTCAGTTATAAAACATCACATAACACACGGAAATGTAACCAACTGTTTTTTAAGGCAGGACGAAAAGTACAATCCGACAAAAAACAAAAGAAAACATCCGGTCAGTGATAAAAACAAAACACAGAAAGCGGTTTTAACATCAACCCTACCTGTCGAAACACGCGCGGAGGCTTTTCCTATTTTATTCCAGGCCAGTGTGGTTTTCTTTCGGACGAGAGACACTTTTAACCGCCGGACTTGCGTCCACTCTCTCCACCACTTCTGACGAACAAAAAAATGAGTAAAAGAAGCGTCACCTCGGCTCAGACTCCGCCCTCCTCCCCGCGACCCCACCCTGCTGCCACGGAACTGCACACCCACAAAGCAGCTCCTGTTTCCCGAAAGTACACTAACAAACTTTACATATTTCATCTTAATCTGCATCGTTGTCGATGACATTATCGGAGCTGATACAGTTAATCTGGGAGAAAACCATCATTTATTTTTAACATATTGTGGCGAAATCGTCTGTTTCTTACCTGTTCCCAAATGGTTATACTACGCATGCGTCACATTTCCGAACAATAAACCTAAGCAGCTCCTCAACATGTCTAATAATTGTTGAGCCACTGTTCCTATTCATATGTTGATATATTTCAAGCAGAATGCAGTTCCCACCGCATTTCATTTAAGTGTTCAGAGGCTCCATATTGATGATGGAAACAACAACATTGATTAAACCGTAAAAGGTGACAGTCGTGGTAGAAGCTCATTTACAGTATTCAGTTACTTTTATAGTTAATTGGAAAAACTCACAAAATAGTAATGATTTTTAGATATAGTTTGAGCTTGTATGAACATCTGCATGATCGGTGATTTATATTCTTCCTGTAAGATTTTTACTGGACAAAAGCTGACAGGAATTTTACACATAAGCAAAAATTTATAGCCATATTCATAATTACATTTGAGCGTCCAAATGAGCTGCAATCAAGCCATTTTTTCCTCGTATAAAACAAAACTGGATGACATGTGATACTTGGATTTTTTTGCGCACCTGCATTACGGGCGACCACACCTTAGTGACATGTCGAAACCAAACAGTGGAATGAGTCAGTGCGACCGGGAACCGTCATGTAAGAACGACTACTCACGCATTTAAGAGTAAATGTTTGTGGTACTGTGTTAAAACAAACTTTGTATTTTGTGTAGATTTATTGTTTCTTTGACCTGAAGTCCGGGGAAATGGGAACACTGAGGTAGAAAGAGAAAAGAGTTCAGCCTTTTCAGGTGTGTCAAACTCAAGACCCAGTGCAGCCAGTGTTGGGGAATTTATAAAATGTTCAGATTACACCAAAGATTTTACAGACAATAGTGTCAAAAAGATTTTCGTTTAGGGCTCACATACAGCCCAAGTTAGTCCACAAGTAGTTTACTATAGCCTATAAATAACGAGAACTCCAAATTGTCTCTTGTTTTAGAGTCTACTTTGTAAAAATGTGAAAATCCTGAAAAAAATTAATCTCAAATCTCTGAAGTGCAATTTTATCAATCTTATGCCTGTAACTAAATGTCTTGTACCTTTGTAGATTAGCTGGGGTCTATAAGTTGAGAACACGGTTTCAACTTGTTTTTTCTTAATGCACTTCTGGTTGTTCACGTTTTATATTTTTATTCAATAGTGAATAAAAACATTTTTACAATGCAGGTTTGCTTTTCAATTTATATGTGTTATTTTACTTGTTTATCCCTCTTGAGGTCATTGTATGAATCTCAAATTTAGCTACATAATGTTGTGACTCAGGCCTGTCCTTTTCTTTTCTTGTATTTCTTTTAACTACAGGTTTATGTTGCGATAACAGGACATAAACCTTCAAATAGAGTAAAACATATTTCACACATATCAAACAAAATAAGAGGCAAACGTTGTCTTTTGTACAACACAGAAGTCTCAAAACAGTGCCTAAATTCCCCAGTAATGACATTATCCAGATTTACCAGCGTTATCAGGCTATATTAACAGATGTCAGTTGCTACATACCGATGAACTGTGTGCTCCTGTCGATGGTCTCAACGGTCTTGATTGAGAATAAGTCAGGCTGCAGACATGTTGTCATGTTGCTATGGTTTTACCACAACTGACAGTTTGCTATGTTATCCTGGTTCCCCCTACAGCTGACATGTTGACATGTTGCTACGGTTTTACCACAACTGACTGTTGCAGCGGCAGACATCCGCACCTTCTCATTAATATAATTTACCAGGCTTATTTAATCATAGAATAAACATTACTGCCATTCTTCTTCTACTTTTGCTTTCAGTTTTTCCCTTCAGTGGTCGCCACAGTGAATCACTGGCTTCCCTCTAATCCTGTCTTCTGAATCCTCGACTCTCACACCAACTACCTTCATATCCTCGTAGACTACATCCATAAACCTCCTCTATAGTCTTCCTCTAGACCTCCTGCCTGGCACTTAGGAAATATTTGATTTCTTTAAACTTCTATGAATATTTACATATCGTCTATCTAATGAATTAGATCATTAGAACTTCACCAGTAGTGAAGTTATTTAGAACCATTAACCTGTTGAGAATAGTCTCAACAGTTTTACCATGTGATTTGGAAGTCCATATATTGGGTGTGCCTGAAGTAAAATGAGTTTTCACCCTCTGCTTCGACGAGACTTCACTAAAAAGTTCTGCATTCAGAACTTTTTAGTGAAGTCTCGTCGTTGTAAGTATTAGAAGAAAAATGTAGACTTTCAAAAAGTGAAAAGTAAGTATGGGTCACTGCTGAGTCTGTGTGAAATTGCTTTCACTTGGAGGCCATCTTTGTTGGTGCTGCAGGGTGGAATTCCCATTCCCACAATGCACTTTGTGATAAAATTTCCAAGTGACATTTAGATTTGTTATGTAAACAAGCGGACTGTGTTTATGATGGAGTTATTATCGAAGCTGTTCACTAGGAAAAATTATTCAGTTGTGTAAACATGAAAAGATTAATGGATTATTAATAATTAGGCAGTCACTCGGGTTTTACAAATTAAAAATTGTGATTCAAGTCATATGTCTCTTTAAAGAGAAACTTATCTTGATAATTTGTTGAGGGAATTACAGTATACCTGAATAAAAGTATCTTTATATCCCATCACTGCAGAAATAAGAAGATCAAGAGACAGTGATTGATAGTTATTACATGTAAATGAGAACATTATACTGGAAGAAAAAACACACAACTGCAAATCATTAAAATGCTGTCTGAGGGATGAAAAACACTGAGCTTGTAATCAATATGTCAATGTAGTTTGATGAGACCAGTCAATCTTTTTTTCTTGTGACTGAAGCTAACTATGTATTAATTAAAAGACTAAGAAGAGGTCGCAAGAGATAATTAAATTTATAGACAGTCTGAAACAGCCATGTGAACAGAACAGCTTTTCTGTGGTTCATCCCCAGTCTTGCTGACACGCTCAGATAGGTCAAGCAGGCTGTACACTACACTGATGTGCCTCGGGACATATTGTCAACGCTCTGTCCTATGTGGCCATTGTGACAGTCATCATTTGTGCCTCCCAGACTAAAAGAGACAGAGGCATCCTGGGTCACTGCTGCTTATATGGGCCATTATATTTGTCAAAAGTGAATGTATAGGCTGACATTCTCTCTGAAAATAGCTCCAGACCCAATTGACTATTTTGGGGTTTTTACGTTTATTACCTGAGGACATTTATAAAAACCATCCATTAAAGATAGGCTAGACAGATTTAAACAGTCATAAAGCTATTGGTAAACTTAATAAATTCCATACCTAAATGCTGATTTGTTCCCTTTTATTCATCCAGCTGTGTGTCAGAGGCTTGTTTGAGCGTCCTCATCTATCCCTAGTTAGTTGACACAGGGGTTGTTTGACATGAATGGGTCTTTTGTTTTAAACACAGCAGTCTCTTTATTTTGAAAATTACCCAGGAATTAGAAGAGTGCATAGGATTCATCTGTCAAAGCCAACTGTGTCTTTCCTTTTCAGCAGTTGTTGTAATATTCTGTAAGTAGTCTAATGTGTACAGTGTACATGCCTTTGATTAAACAGTAAAGGCAGCACGTGGCACTAACTGACCCCTGCTAGAAGTCTGTGTCTCCGCTTGTCACTGGAATATGTGGCTTTATATTAATATCAGATTTAGTCCCTGAGATTTCCTTTCTTTCATTCTGTCTGTTTTAGCTCCTGTCTTACTCTGTGACCTGCCAGGAAACACACCATGAATCTCACTGTACAGTCAAGCCTGACTTGCTCTTCTGAAGACAGGATGTACTAGTTTGATGTCCCTGCTTTACAATGCTTGTCTGTCTCAGTCTTTCTCGCCCTCTCTCTCACACACCACAGGAAATGAGCCCATTGTCCATTGGAGAGGAAGTGGCCTGGAGCAGATGACTAGCTGCCTGGATTGATGGAGACTGACTGTGGTAAATTATTAATCGTCATTTACAAATAGAGCACATGAAAACAATGTAGTGTTGCCAGTCCACAATGGACAGTGCAAGTGTTATTATCAGATTTCGAGTAATAGTTCTGATAAGTGACTTGTTTTAAGGATGCATAAAAAACAAATCTAGTGCAGTGGTGTTCTCAAATAAGACTACACAAAAATATAGGTGTAAAAAATTGACAAGGATTTTAATGTTTCTGTCTTTGCAAAGTTTGTTGTTCAGTTTGTTTTACACTTCAGTATTCTGAAATGTGCAATTTATGTGCTCATTATAGCAACTGATATTGTTAAAATGTCATCTTTGGCGCTGAAGTTTATTTGTTGCAATAATTTTATTCTCATTTCATATTTACATTTACATTTCATATTTTTATTTGGAAAATTATTGTCTCAGTGAGACAAGTTAGTTTTAATTTACACACATTTTTCAAGGAAAAGCAAAAATATTTGTTCTGATATGGATGCTTCTTTCAATAAAAGTTATAAATGCACCAATTTTTACAATGTTGTTGGTATTGAGGGAGGCCTGAAAGTTTTTTGTCGTCTAAAGGCGAGCCCGACAGAAAAAGACAGCATTCATCTCCAAAGCATCATCAGGATACAAAATGCAATGCAATGAAAATAGGTAGTCTTTATAAAACTCCTCAAGTTGAAGTGTAATTAAATGTGATCGATTCAATCAGTCAACGTACGGAATACATTAACAAAGTAGTGAAGCGCTGAAAATCAAGTAAAGTATCGGATTGAATAACTGAATAATGAATATATTAAAGATTTAGAAAAAAAACCTTTCATAAAATGGGAATGTAATATTTAAAACACGTGAATCACAATGAGTTTACAAAATGTTGAAAGCCATTAAATGATAAAAACATAATGACCTATTTATATTTAGTGGAAAAAGTCCATTAAAATCAAAACTGTGGAGTAAAAAATTCATTATCTGTGGAAAATTCATTCATTAATTCATATCGCTGTCAGTAGAGGGAGACACAGTTATACTCACTGTCAGAGGTGACTCGTATATGTGAAGTGAAGAGGTTTGTGGGAGTGTGGGTGTTTTAAGGGTGCATAGGTTTGTGGGAGTGTGGGTGTTTTAAGGGTGCATATTTTGTCTGCACATTCTCAGGCAGGTTTGGTTTCTGGCTCATGGAGTGAAAATAGCTCAGCATTTCTTTCAGGCACACGTGGGTGTACTTTATCTGAATATACAGATAAAGTTCTGAAAAACATTGTAATATTTATATTGTAATATAGTAAAAAGTAAGTCATGATGTCAGACAAATGTAATGAAACTAAAAGTGCAAGAATTGGCCCTGACTTGTAGAAGAGTATAACACTGTTAAAAAATATACATGCTACACTATTCTGGCTCAAAATCTGTCATTCATCGCACTGTCATGTCATTGTATCAGACAGGTCGCCTAAAAATATCCACATGGTGTGATGTATTTTCTGTGGCTTAAAATATCTTTCATGTGACTGGTTTACACTATAGAGCTCAGCTAAATTTGTACAAGGATACTATTCACTCACACATGTTACACACAGTAAAATGATACGTAACATGAGCTACAAAGTCAGGATATTCCTTGAAACTTACTATAAACTTTAATACTGTATTATTTCTACTTGTGCTTTCTCTACTTATAGGGCATAGCTTTAGTACATACTTTATAATGGGACGCATAAAGAAGGCGATTCTTAAAAAACTACACATCCCATGATGCCTCACTGAAGATGACCAAATGGAACAGAGTTGGGCAGCCGCTGAGACAGCTGAGCTCCAAGTTTGCTGAGGGAAACTTCTGCAACGATTACCGCGACCTTGAGTAGACACGAATGTTTTATCATGTAAGTTGTGTATTTTATAAGTTTTTCACTCCTCTCTTTTATTTCTTGAAAGGTCTGTTTACAGGACGGTGTTCCGTTCGTTGGGTTTCGGACCAAACTCAGGGAAATTTCCATTGCAGGGTGGGATCTCCGAGGGAAGAAGTGTTGACAATGCGAGTCAACTTGTTCTGTTTTAATGTACTCTAACTACATTTCTTTGAGCAACTTTTAGCTGTATTTATGTTAGTAAGGTTTACTCACTTGGTTGTCAAACAAGGGGAACCAGTTGCGGGTGTTTTTATAATGCACTGACAGAGCTAGCAAAGACTTGTCTTGGCTAAATACGTTTACCCTGCTATTTATTAAGCTAATGTAGCATAAAGTGACAGCCATGAGTGTTTTTTAAATGATCAGTTTTATTTAGAAAACATTTTGAATATTTTTGTAGTAAAAAAAAGAATAAAGACCAGTCTCCAACATTGTAAACACCAATATTTTTCTTCAACACCTCTAACTACGTAAATTCATTGTAAAACATAACTTGCCTCCTCAGAACTTCAGTTGACGAAGGAATTAATCTGGTTAACTGCAGATCAACTGGCAATAAGTCTTGAATGGTTTATGTGTTATTGTTGAATTGGACAGGAAGGTGCCGCTCCTATAACTACACAAATGTAGTTATAAGCATGAATGGCCCCTTTGTGTTTAAACCAACACATTATTCACTGTGTGGTCAACATGATTGACATATGAAGGACATCACACAGTGCGATGAAATGAGCAGGGATGATACAGTATGAGTAAGGAGCATATAATGAACGCTCAAGTAAGGTCACCTGGGGAAGGGGAGACACTGATGAATCTTGGTCTTGCCTAGGGTTATCCCAAGGTGAATTTAACTGCATTTTAATTTTGGCTACACAGGTCAAGTAATTAACTAATAAGAACAAGCATCAGTAGCTGCTGTTGCGAGTGATGGGATTACTCTTACTAAAGTAGAAGAGTGATCCCTGAGTTTTTGTTTTTCTAGTAAATTTAGAACCATAGAAGAAACAGAATTATATGTTTACCAGCATTATTATTTTTATTATCCCTTTACTTAGTATCTGGACATGTCACCTCAGCTGCAGCACTCTGCAGTATTCTGTAGTTTCAGCTCAGAGGTTAGAATTTCATTTTTTTCCCTTTCTTATGTAACCATAATTAGTATTTTCTTACCTATGAGTTCAGTCGTTCTTTGTTTGTCTTGGTTTTCTATCCTTGGGGGGGAAAAACCCATGTGAAATATTTAAAGCTTACTAATGTATCTACAAGCTAAACAGTTTATATTATGGATGATATTTTAATCTCATTAAACAGAAGATTGCACGTGTACCTTACATCAGCGAGTTCAGCACAGTGGGGGGGCTTAAGCCTGTGGTTTTTGGAGCACCTTGAGTGATGTCATTAAAAATATTTCAGCTTCTTTCGACAATTCCATGTGTATCATCAGGTTGCACATTATATAACAGAAATAGGGCCTTTTGGTGCTATTTTAAGTGGATTATTCAAAAGAAACAACAATACCCTTTTTTGTAAGGAAATTAACTATAAATGTCAGTTGAGAGCATTGGTAAAATAGCCTTAACAGTACTAGACCTTGTTTTTGTGAGTGCACGCTGCTGATAATCCTGTATTAACAAAATCAGCACAGCGAGATTTTATCCTCAACATTAGTTTAAACCAGATTTACCAAACCGTAGTTTCCTCTATGTGATGAACTTAACAAAACTAATGTCATCTCAGACGCAAATATTTGTGTTTACATTGTTGCCCGAGAAGAAATAGCATAATAAATAAAACATAAGTTCTGGTTGAAATAATATGAAGTTGAAAAGAAAAATAACTTCAAAAAGCAGTAAAGGACAAACATTACATGCCGGCACAACTGTGTAATGGAGAAAGTTAGTACTTAATTGCTGATTACGGTCTGTAAATCAGTGACCATTAGTGCAGGCAAACAGACATCGCATCCTAGTTTGATAAAGGATGAACTACCGGTAAAAATCTGATTGACCATGACGAAGAGGAAAACTGACCTGCTGCTGAATGCATTAATTCACACACATACTGAATTATAGACCGCTGTC
>JAPTHA010000001.1:14292162-14328028 GCA_029814585.1 Gymnapogon annona
TAACAAAGAAACAAAAAATGCATAATCATTTTAACTGGCATCTTTTTAAGCAATGAATGTCTTTTCTGTAAACTCTGAAATAAAATGGCTTTTCCTTGAGCTTAGTTTGTTTGAACATAAAACCTATTCTAAAAGCTGGACATCCTTCTCATCACAGATATTTTGGAGTAAAATTAATTTAAAAAACAGTTAAAGTAGTTCACAGTGTGTATGCTGATAGTATATGAAGCACTCCTCCAAAAATTACTACATTCCCAAATTTTTTATTGGAAAAATTAAGAGAAAACTCCTTTTAAATTATTTCGGGAAGTGCTTTTATTTTGAAATTAAAACAGAAGGTATCTTTACATTGTGTTTATGGCTCGTTGTACGTGTTTTGTAAAATGCAGCATAGTTTGTAAGTAACGTTCAGTTTTAGAAGAACCGAAAACTGGATGGACTCAATCACGCGACAAAATCTGATTCCGTACAAAGTAGAATTAAAACTGATTTAATCATCTCATTGCGTTTCTGTTGCGGCTCATCTACCATCATCGGGAGACAAATCGCATACATGTCATTAACCAGCGGCTGACTTGACGAATCATGGCTGGCTTGACCGCAGTTCCTAGATACGTAGATAGATATATACACCTTTATTAGTCCCACACGGTGAAATTTCATGCACACACAAGACAAGACACACACAAGAGATTCTGCAAATATGGCAAAAATGTGAAAATATGAGCCATTCCTAATAATATAAATATAAATGAAAGAAAATAACAGATTGAGTTCAACAACGAGATCAATAAAGAGACATAGTCAAAGGTCAATTTACTGTTAAAACACCTGACAGTTGCAGGAAGGAATGACCTGCGATACCTCTCCTTCACACACTTGGGTGGTCTCAGTCTGTCACTGGAGGAACTCCTCAGTGCAGTCAGTGTGTGTTTGAGGGGGTGGGAGTCTCTGACCAGGATGGAGGCCAGCTTGGCCTTCAGCCTCCTCCTCCACCTCCTCCACAGGTTCCAGAGGGTATCCCAAGACATAGCTGGTCTTCTAATCAGTTTGTCCAGCCTCTTCCTGTCAGCTGCTATGATACTGCTCCCCCAGCAGACCACGGCATAAAATATGGCAGGTGCCACAAGAGATATAGAAGGTCCTCAGGAGCACTCCCTGCACCCCTAAAGGACCTCAGCCGCCTGAGCAGGTGCAGTCTGCTCTGCCCTTATTTGTAGAGGGCGTTGGTGTTACTACTCCAGTCCAGTTTGTCATTGAGGTGAACACCTAGGTAATTATAAGATGTCACCATCTCTATGTTCCTTCCCTAGATGTTCACAGGTGATGGGTGTGTGTGGGGTCCACAACTAGCTCTTTTAGTTTACTGGCATTAATCAGGAGGTGGTTTCGCTGACACCAGTCCACAAAGTCCTGGTCGAGTTCTCTGTACGACGTGTCATCCCCATCTGTAATGAGGCCGATGATGGCAGAGTTATCAGAGAACTTCTGAAGATGATATGATGGAGTTTGATGTGAGAAGTCCGCAGTGTAGAGGGTAAAGAGAAATTGCGCCAGTACCGTTCCCTGGGGGGCTCCTTCCTGCAGCCACTTTTCCACAAAAACAATTTTTTTGTGTGGCTTGGGCGTTCATGGTACAATCTAGTGTCTTTTTGGAGGCGGTGGTGGTGGAACATCAAAATAGTTACTCAACAAGACTTGCTTCTTTGACATTTTGATGAGTGCCACCTCTACCAGCAGTTCCAGCTGTTGGTGCGCAAACACGTTTCAATGCATTTGATGTGCAGTGCATCTTGCATTTCGACAAAGCATGCACACTTGCACACCAGTTATGTGCACCCCTGGTTATAGACCAAAACTCATTGGTCTTTATTATAGCAGCCCACTGCTGGTGTTCAGATGTGAATAGGGTTCCAGTGCAGCTGTACTGGTACAGTGTCACTATATGATATCACTGTCTACCAGCACGCATGGGCTTGGCTAATAATAATTAATAATTATGAAGAACATGTAATCGTGGCAGTTGGGACATGGATTCTACTGAACTTTACTGTGGGGATGAATGAAACTCTTCTGAAATATGTCTCCTGGTGTGGTGTTTTGGGGATGGGATTGGAGAACACTATGTAACAAACCAAATATTTAATCGGTATTGAGTTGAGACATGATGATTACGAAGACTGCCGCTGTTATTCAGATCATTGTCATGTTCATCTAAACATTATGGGATAATATTGATCAGGAAGAGACGGTTCCCTTAAGGTTTTAATTTGTTACTCCTCTTTAGTTTAGGTAAGATTGAAAACAAAAGGAAAAAAAGACGTCAACTGTACCTTGACTCAAAGCAGGAATCAGACCTTATCACTCCATTTCCTCTTTGTCCAGCTCTCTTTAATGTGGCGAAATTCAGTATTAACTTAGCATGAGGCAACATATCCACTCTTTTGTTACAGTGAAGGCTTTGTGTTTACATTGCGCCTACCTGTGCCTGATATTTGATTAAGTATATTTTATGTCAGATATCAGCACAGATATGATTTTACAATGTGTTTGCATGAGTTTTTTTTAGCACTCTAAATAAATAACACCAGGCTGTGTTTTATTACTATTTTTTTAAACTTCATTTCACACTTTCTGACTCTTAATTTCAGTGACCTTTATGATCAATGTCAGAGACTGACTAATATAATTGTCTCTTGTTGTTTCTAGAAACCTGTCAGAGTGCCTATTTGATGTTAATGGTTAATCAAACAAGTCTCCTCATTCAGCTATGCCACAGTTTGCTAGCTTTGTGTAGTGACAAGCACATGGTGTCATTTTTGCATCATACTTGTCTGTGTAAAAATGTAATAAAATGTTCATTTACATTTTCTATATTAAGTTGAAACAAGCATTTTCACAGTATTAACCGTATTTGTCTTGATTTGGGATTGTAATATTTCTTTATGGATTAAAATAATCTAGAATCCGTGCAGTATTTCTAAAACCGGAATAAATGATCAATGTAATGGTAACGTTTGCTAATTGCTAATGCTAGTTACCGTGTGTGTATTTGGATGGGTGAAATGCAGTGAATGAATTACCCTACACTGATAATAAATGGAGATAACCTTTCAACCTTTACCTTTTTTAGATTTGTGCAAATGTGAACTGATATGGTAACTGATCTGCCCCTTGGATCGATGTGCATTACTTGTTAAACATCACATTTCAGTGTGATTGATCCATAAATGTCTTGTGGTGCAGAGGCACCACAGAGTTACATTGTAGGTTGTGACGTATTCAGATCATCATGAACTGATGCACGTTGGCTTATCTCAGCACCCATCACACAGCTGCTGCATTGTTGGTCCACCCTAACCATTTAACTGATTCGGCCCGAATACTTCATCCAGCATTTAGATTATGGCAATTTCCTGTCAGGTGATATAGTCACTGGAAATTAACTTCAAATTTTTACATTTTTTACATTTATTTTATTCTTAGCCACTGTCATCTGAACCTTTTCATGTTCAAAAAGTTTGGGAGTTTGGGGATTTACTTTCTTATATACGGTGTCCTTACATATTCCCCAAACGTAATTAAACCCAGTACTATTTTTCTTCACTGTTATTCATTCAATAAAACCATCTTATCTCATATTAGAAATTATAAAATCAAGCCTGCCCAGTTTTGTTTTTGAAAAGTCTCTATATTCAATACTTCCTGTGGTCTTGCTTAGAAACAATGTCATTGTGATTGTTGCCAAAGCTTCCGGAAGTGGAAATAAGATGGAACATAATGTTAAGATCCACACCTACCCAATGGGGCTCTCTCATTTCTGTCCAAATCAACAACATTATGTACACACATGCTGAGAAGTGAAGCCAAAATATCCCAATTATAGGATACAGTAAAGTTCCATCTGCAAGAATTTGAGTAGTAACCAGTAATATAAATTACTAGTCATATATTTAACCCTGCTACGTTTCTGAAAACACTCAGAACTGACTCAAATCCAGTGTCACAAGATCAGTTTCCCACAGCCTGTAATCAAAATGAAAAGGAGTTGCAGAAGCCCTGCTTTCTACTCATAACAGAAAATGGTAAAAGTTAACCAGGAAATTTGTCTCTAGTTATATTAAAAACCTACTGCGCACTAATATTAATGATCTTAAGGAATATCGGTGACGTCTGTTGCTATCTTAGCAAATTGTTATGTCTGGATCTTTATCAAAATAATTAAAAGTCAGATGATGTCAGATTTGGCTAATGGGTTTATTTATGGGCATGTAGAAGTCTCGCATTTTTCGTTATGTGCACCGATTAATTGCAAGTGATTCCGCAGGTTGTCTGTTGAAAAGGCTCTGCTAAAAACTAAATATTTCACCTTGTTTACTGAAGTTAAGTTAAACAGTTTGCACTGCATTTTTTTCCTTTCTTTTTTTTTTACTCGTATTAAAATGTCCAAAAGGTTCTTATTAGTTTTGTGCTTTGGTGGACTTTAACACTGTTGTTTTTTGGATAATGAACACTTAAAAAACTAATCAGCAGTGGCTTGTGAAGCAGACAGTTTTTGAATCTGTTGTGACAACCTGGATAGAAATCTTCTCTTTCTTCTCCTTTCTAAGGCCCCGTGCCTCAGATTGCCCCCTCCCCCCCTGTGCCGTCATATCCGTTTCACTCCTGTGTGCAGTTGCTCACGTACACACCCTCCTGGAAGGGCTTTGTTTGCATAGAGTACCAACGCTGAGCTTTCCAAACTTCTTGTCCAGGTTTGGTCCAAGTCCAGGCTTTAAGGTCAAAGGCACCATTTTCCGATTGGGTTACACAGCTTGTGTTCAGACAGGTGACTACAAATCAGTAGCACGAAGCAACAAGTTTTCATAGTTGAAGTTTTCTGTGACGGTTTCAGATGTCCTCAATCGTATCTTAAGTCTGTTTGTGAACACAGATTTTTGTGATCATGGTAATATCTTCTGCTCTTCTGTATGGAGGATGCCCTAGCTTATTACCCAGTTAACAATTTTTTTTCCCCTGCTGGCTTACTGTCCACACAATTAAAGGTCCATAATACTGAGGAGGAGGAGACGGCTAATAACCATATCCCCTAATGTCACCCTAAATGCCTGACAGGGTCATGCTTGGCTGCTTGATTAACAACCAAAAGAACCACTAATGGGAACTGACGGAGCGCTAAAGTGAAAAGCTTGGACATGCCTGTTTTTTTTTCTCTGTATGATCGAACCGCTTTAGTTTATTATTCACATGCACTGATATCTTATAGTGATTGAAATGTTTTCCTCAGATTAGTGGTGAGTTTTTGTCTGGCTGCAGAACTTAAAATGTGTGAAAATGAATGCCATTCTATATTATGATTTGTGTGTGTCATAATTTCATCTTTATTGCCTCTACCATTTTGTCATCACTTTGCATCGTGTGGTTAAGCTATATGGTTAAGCTATATGGTAGTTTTTAAATGCTTATTTTTAAATGCTTATCATGAGGCAGTTGACTCGTGTTTTTATTTGGAGCTATAAGTGGAAACATAAATGAAATCCATCACTATAATTCTCATTATTAAAAAAGCCCCTCAGATGATGGGAAAGATCAAGCCTTATTTCAGATGGGGCTGACTGGAGATTCTAGAGAGTTTGCATCCTCTGAATCCTCACATCTAGAACTGGGAGATGATTAATGTGAAAATGTATGCTAGTTGTAAATAGTGCACTCAGCTGATTGGATGAAGCATGAAGGGAAGTGCAGAGGAGACCAGCAAGGTTACAGAGTTGTGAAGGGGTCTACCGGTGCTGAGAGGGTTAATCCATGACGTAGGTGTTATGATGTGTGCACAGCTGCTGTCATGTATCATGCGTGTGTGTGCCAATGCGAGGCCCACTAAGGTTAGCGAGATGCTGTTTCTGTAATTGGGCCTAAGCCTTTGCCCTCTGGACAGCATGTTTTATTGACTGCAATAACTGGGTTGACATATCAAGTGTCCTTTTGTTAGCAGATGCAGTGGGAGTCCATTTTGTGATAAGGGAATTATTCTTTCAACACATTTATTTGACCTCTTGATTGTGCTTTATTTTGTCTTGAGATCACTTGCACAGAAAAAAACATGTTAATCACTTTTGGGGGGAAAAATTAAATCACTGTCTTTATTGTATTTTGTTGCCAAGCCATGCTTGCATGAAATATGCAAAGACTGCAGAGACTGGTTTTAATACACAAGCCAAATGCAAAGAAATAGGTATTTTTCAATTTACATGCAATAGTTAGGTTATCGTCAATTGTGCCGCTATCTAAATGTGCGTCGTGTTTTCCATTCTTTCCATTCTTCCATTCAACCACTTCCCCAGTAGGATTCACTGAATAAGCTGCATATAAAAGGCTGATATTTTACTTTACACAGAATGAAATGGTAGATATTGTCATAATCTTGTATTACTTCCTATAGCGTACAGTGTCATTCGGTGTGTGTGTGTTCATGAAAGTTTTAAAGTTGCGCTGAGGAATCTGATCTGTGTGTAGCCTCGGGCTTCGGTAACTCTATCTTTGTGACCTGAAAACACAGACAGTAGGCTGGGTCGGGCTTTGTTTATAATCAAAACCCCCTCATCAAACAAAAGGCCTGGATGTTCAAAGGGCTCACAAGTTTTTAAAAATAAATGAACGATATTGAATGTTTATAATTTCACGTATTATGTACTGATAATAAAAGCCACCCTCCTTACATAGTCAGCCACCAATTGTGCAAGTTGTGCAAGGCCTGTAATTTTCATCATAGGTATACCTCAACTATCCCACCGAACACTTGCAGTTCTGGAGATGATCTGACCCAGTCAGGACTGTGACACTATGTACCTGGTCACGGTCACTCAGATCTGTGCATTTCTCATTTTGTTTCCAACACATCAGCTTCCAGAGCTAAATGTCCACTTGTTACCTAAATGCCTTTGTAATTAAATAAAATTAATATCTCTTTCCTGCTTGGTGATCTGATTAACGTTTACTATAGATGTGTTCTCTGGCGTTGCCGATTTACAAAATATTTTCAGTAGCTATTGCTCATATACTGTGTATGTTTTAGTGTGGTAAAAAAAGCCAAAATAAGACCTCAGTGCCCATATCTGGCATAATACTGCTATATTATGTTATCTTGTGTTTCTCTTGCATTCTCAGCACAAATGAAGTAGGGTAGATAAAAAGGAACAATCCAGCATGAAAGAAATCTTTCAACAAACTGCTTTGTTGAACGTTATGTCATCCTCGAAGTAGAGAGGCGGACCTCCACTGAAAACTTTTTCATCAGTACCCTTTCTGTGTAATGTGAGAAGACTTCCCTGTGTTGTATTAAACTTTGTTGGCAAACCCTTATGGTATTAAATCCATCACCAGAATATTAATCTGATCAAATTAAATGGTAGAATTTCACCAGAGACTTGGATGTGGCATTCAAAGACATACAGTGTCAGTTTTGTAATAGTGGCTCTTGCATGTTTCCAGCCTCATATGCATTTTTTGAAATGTCAGGGCTTGTATTCACTCTGTTGTGGTTGACTGTGAATCCTTTCAGACAAAGTTAATATAATTATGTAAACTTACATTTATGCTACTATACTCTATATTTTTTCTTAGTAAACAAGTTTTTTTTAAGAACCACATCACAGTCTTCACTGTATGATACCATGCATAGTTTTACTTATGTCTTTTTTTTAATATTTCTGTCTCTTTTGCTCTTGTCTTTGTTTAGTCTTCACCATTTCACCCGATCACACACTGATGCCCTGGCTGCCTGTGTGTTCTCCCTGAGCCACCAGGGGGCCTCAGTTCCGTAGCGGGGCACTGACCTGTGACTTCGCCTTCACACTGAACCCTCCAGCCCCAGTCAAGGTGTCCCACCCTGCTTCCCCTCCACCTCATCCTTCTGACTCTCCTTTTTCTCACCCCTCCTGGCCCCAACAGGCCCCCCTGGACTCCCAGTCAACCCCATCCCTCCATGAGGGGCCGGGGGAGGCGACGGGGGCCGTGGATGTGGACCCCCTGCCTCTTGAGCTTACTTCACCAGGGAACCTCGGGGACCTAGATCAACCACCCAGTCATGATGTGTCCACCCTTACAGGTACAAAGGAGGCTCAGATTTATTTCAAAGGTTAGACTTAGTTTACTAGTGGTTAATTTAGATAGAAATGAAAGTGCCAATAATACTAGAAGTTTGTACCGATACTATTCTAGAATGCTGTGTGATAGAAAAGGAACAGAATTATGTATGTTTGCAGATTTATCACTAGAGGGCATTGTGACATTGCCAGTGATAAGAGTGTTTCTGCTTCTTGTTTTTCCTTTTCAAACACTGATTAAATATTACACTATCTTACACTCCATGGACTTGCTCAGACCTTTGTTCGGATGTTCCCGAGTTGGAGATAGTGAGCCTCCTGTCAGAGGGCCTGCCCAACTACACCCTTCGAGCAGACACTGTGTTTGGGTACGACAACGATGACTGGCTGCATCCTCCTCTGCTGCCACCAGAAGTTGCCCTGGGACTCACATTTGAGCAAATTGAAGAGACACTCAAGTACTTCTGTAAGTTCACATTCATTTAATTTACAACAGTGCTTATACTTTTCGTAGGCTGTATATCAATACAAAAGCAGAATATAAACAAAATGTGTAAACAGGATTTAAAAGTTAGTTTGCATAGACCATCTGTGTAGAGTTTGCACGATCTCCCTTGTCTATATGGGTTGTCTATGGCAGCACTTTCCAACCACTGCGCCGCAGCACACTGGTGTGCCGTGAGAGACCATCAGGTGTGCCTTGAGAAATGATCCAATTTCACCTAATATTCAGGAGTGCCCAATAAGTAGATCGATTGCAATCTACAAGTCGATCGTGAAAGTATTGTGGGTAGATCACATGACATTAAAAGGTAGGCATCAGCCCATCATCCTGAAGTGAATGAAATTTGTCACTTGATTGACAGTGGGTCTGACCATTCACTGGAGTCACTGACCATGCGTGCATAACCTTGCGTTATAGCAGGCTAGTGAGTTGACCAGTGCAGACCGAGACCAGACGTGGATGCGTGTGGACCTGACTGTGTTGGTCCATGCGGGTCTGGTGGATGTCACGTACAAACCTTTGTCTGATGGTTGTCGTTTCCTTTTGATTGTCTGTTGCCGTTTCGCGGAAAAATGTTAATATTCTTACGCTGCTATGTCGGTGGCAAATGGTCCGACGGTCACAAAAAAATCACACAACATTTTTACAGATTTTAGAACTCAGTGACACATAAGGCACCAGGTTAAAAGGCACACCCTTGATTATTGAAAATGACAGGCTGTTAAGTGAACCAGCTGGATAGCTCATTTGCTAAGGCACCGGGCTGGTGCACAGGGGACCCGGGTTCGATTCCCGGGATGAGCATCCAGTGGGTTGTGTCAAGAAAGGCATCTGGTGTTTTATTATATATAGTAATTATAATAATTTTATAATAATAAAAGGTAATAAAATATTTTTTTGTTTATTTGATTCCTATTCAAGACAGTTTGGTAAGAATGACTATATTGTTAGTATAAGTGGATATAGAGTATCATTTTTTAACATTTTTGGTTGGTGGTGTGCCTCATGATTTTTTTCAATAAAAAAACTACCGTGGCTCAAAAAAGGTTGGAAAATACTGGTGTATGTGTACTTGGTCTTCCTCCAACCAAAAACATGCACCTTAATAACTTAATCAATCATAGTTGATCTGTAGGTGTAAATGTGAGACAAGAGTCGCTGTTCCGATATGAACTCATGGTGCATTGAGGGTGTGTATCCTACTGTCACACCCCTGTGACTCTCCACAGCATTAAATCGCTCAGAAAAACAATGAATGAGTCAATGGAAGTACAGTCAAACCTCGGTACCTGCATGTTTCACAAGTCGAACAATTTGGTACTCAAACAAAAATTTCGAAATTTTCCCGACTCGGTAGCCAAACAAAAACCCGGAAGTCGAACTTGGCCGACTTTGATTTCTGGGTTTTTGTTCAGCTGAGTACAGCCAAGTGATGCCCGATGATATCTGAGCAAACACTTCGAAATAAAGTTCATTGAAGAAAAAAAAAAAATTATTTTTTCAATGAATTTTATTTCGAACTGTTGGCTCGGATATCATCGGGCATCACTCGGCTGTACTCGGCACGTTTTGTTCGGCTGAGTACAGCAGAGTTCCACTTCCGGGTTTTTATTCGCTCGTTTTTTTGTTTGTTTTTTTTTTTTTTACAGCCGAGCGATTGAAGCGGTCCGTCACATGATTTGCATACAATCTGGACGAATCTGACTTTTTTTTTTGTGCGTGTTGTTTGATTCTTGTTTTGCCTGGAAAAATGTCTAACAGTACTTAGTGGTGTGAAACGTACAAATGTGTGTACCACTATCGAATTCAAAAAGGAAGTAATCCAAAAGTATGACGGTGGTGAGTGTGTCTCCGACATCGCTAAGGAATACAACATGGCAAAGTCCAAAATGAGCACCATTCTGAAGCATTTTAGTATATGTTACCATTATTTACATACAATTTGCTATTGTTACATTATTTCTGTTTAATGGGATGTTTAAATAACGTTATGATTATAAAATGGGAAGCAATTTCACACTCAAGAACGAATTAAATTCTATTTCTATTATTTCAAATAGGGAAAATTAATTAGGTACTCGACCAATTCGATACTCGACCAAGCTTCCGGAAGTAATTATGGTTGAGAACCGGGGTTTGACTGTAGTAGACAGTGGAAAAGAATAGAAATTATAATTTTGAAACTTTTTTCTTTCTATACTGTATGTGTGCTAGTACAGACCTCAGTGTTTGAAGTCTAAATTCCCATTCCTTTCTTTTTCCACATTTGTGAGTCACAGATGTTAAAGGTCACCAAGCTGATTAACCTGCTGCCACTTAGCCTCCAAAGCAGTTTCCAATGGTGTTCTGCATACTACAGCAGGCACTTTGACATGACAGATGCCATTGTTGGCATGGCATTTGTTGCACCAGTCCAGAATTAGATGTGCAGGTTGTTGAGACTTGCAGGGTGACAGGACTCAATGTCTCTTTGAAGGTTACGTTTTGTTGCACAGATGGTATTTTTAATGTTATAATAATGTAAAGGCTTAATAAATTAAAAAATGGTTGCCAACCTTGCACATAGACAAAGACTTGTCTCCAATCATGAACACAACCCAACAAGTGTTAATGTGTCCTCGTGTTTTGAGAAACTTGTGAGATAAAAACAAAGGAAAACTTCAGCCTGATATGAACGAGAGGTAGAAATGAACATACAGTATATGAAGGATGTTTCATTAACTCTGTACTCAATGAACTCAGGCTCTGGTCAAAGTCAGTATTGATCTTTGCTATTCAGCATGGAAACCTGAAAAATATCAACAATTACATTTGGCATGTTTCACAAGCGATAGCACCATAGCCTGTGTATAATTTGATATGGATATTGGAATGGATAGAACAACAGTGGTATGACCCATCGGTTTTCTGAAGAAACTATTTGAAGTTCTTAATTGTTGAAGTTTAAGTGACTGTTTTGGGCTTCAGGTCAGAACTACTGAAGCTCAGGGGGTCAGAGATGTGCTAACGCTTAGAAGTAGTTTACTAACATGATAGAACAGTCAACTTCGCCAGGCCTTGTTTAACAAAGTCATGTTACAGTCGTCTTAGTAGGACCCATTGACCACAATTGCATTGAAGCTCTGAGGAAAAAGGGATATTATTAATACGCTAAAACTCTCAAATTTGTAACATGTTTTTATAGTTACAAATATGTAACACAAGGAGTGTTTTTTTGTTTTTATTGAAAATAAGGTAAACCAACCAAAGTCTCCAGGCATTTATGGGAGACATACATACAGCAGCGTAGATGTAGAGGAGGAGCTTGTGTCATATTGAAATCTAAACATTTTCTTGCAGATTAATATTCCCTGATGGAGACAAACTGGTACAATGTAGACGATTTTTTTAGAAATTAAATAGTAAATGTAAGGCTCGTGTAACTGTTTTTTTTTTTTTTTTACACTGTCCGGACCAAATCAATGGCAAATGACCTTTCAAGGTGTTCCCTTAGATAAATATTTATCACCAATATTTAAATCTTATCACCATTTTGCACAATTTAAACTTGTACTAGTAAAGTGAAGTTTTGTATATAAGTGCTGTGTACCTTTCTGTGAATGAACAATACTCGATAACTGATTTGTATCCAAATTTTGTCCACCTTTATTTTATTGCTTTTTTTGTCATGAATGTCCCTTTATCGAGTGTGGTAATTCATTGTTAAACATGTTATTAAGATAAGGTTAACTTCTAATCTACCAGACTATACTGTTGATTTTGCTACTGAGAGCTGACTCAGAAATGAAGGACTTCCAACTTGTTATTGTGAAAGTATTGAAGCGATACTTCCTTGTATCATCCATTTCCGCTTGCGATGTTGAGCATCAGATCTGTTGCATTACCGACTTATTAACTTGTAGTTGTTGAACCATTTCTTGGTAGTGGTATGACTTGCATGCAGACCAAGGCTTGCAAGGACAGTGCTATAGGGCAGGGGTCCCCAACCACCGCTCCGCAGACCGGTACTGGTCCGTGGATCATTTAGTACCGGTTCGCAAAAAAATCCTTCATGGTGCAAATTATATATTTTTTATTATAGGTTCCGGATCTTATTTTGAAAAACGACTGTTTCCGCCTTTGTCAATCCCGATCTACCAGTCGATCTCGAAGGTATTGTAGGTAGATCGCATGCCATTAAAATCTAGGCATCAGCCTATCATCCTGAAGTGAATGAAATTTGTCAGTTGATTGACAGTCGGTCTGACCAGTCACTGGAGTGACTGAGCATGCGCGCATAACCATGCATTATAGTGAGATAGTGAGTGCCCAGTGCAGACCAGGACCGGAACCGGACTGTGCTGGTCGGACTTGGTTCCATGCCTGAGTCTGGTCCGCGCATGTCTGGTGTATAAACCTGTGTCTGATCATTGTCAGTTCCTTTTGATTCTCTGTAGGTGTTTTGAGCAAAAAATGCCAATATTCTTACGTCGCTATGTCGGTGGGAAATGGTTCCACTGTCACAAAAAAATCACACTACATTTTTACATATTTTAAAACTCGGTGACACTTAAGGCACCAGGTTAAAAGGCTCACCCTTGATTATTGAGAAAATGACAGGCTGTTAAGTGAACTGGCTGGATAGCTCAGTGGGTAAGGCACTGGGCTGGTGCATATATATCTATATATATATATGTATGTATGTACATATGTGTGTGTATATCTCATTTGGTAAGGCACCGGGCTGGTGCATGGGGGACCCAGGTTCGATTCCCGGAATTGGTTGGTTGTCTCAAGAAAGGCATGTGCCACTAAAGATTTTATTATATATAATATAATAATTTTATAATAATAAAAGATAATAGTAGTTTTTTGTGTTTATTTGAAGCCTATTCAAGACACTTTGATAAGAATGACTATATTCTTAATATAGGCGGCTATGGAGTATCATTTTTTTTAACATTTTTGGTTGGTAGTGTGCCTCATGATTTTTTCAATAAAAAATGTACCTTGGCTCAAAAAAGGTTGAAAAACACTGCTCTACATTATGATGAGTTGATATTATAGTGCAAAATAGTTGTAATTGACAAATATGACATGCAGTTGTTGTATTCATATTAAATACTGTGAATTGACAAAGGTTTTTATCATTTAAACACCTCCGCCTCTAACTGGTCTGCAGAAACATTTTCATACATAAAACTGGTCCCTAGAGCAAAAAAGGTTGGAGACCACTGCTGTAGGGAATAGGATAAGGCAGATGGTGAAAGTTGTCTCTAGTGTCTCTTGCATGCTATATTTGACATGGAATGGACTGTTCCTGAACCTAAAAAATGAATGCAAAAGTTAATATTCGATTGTAAAACCAGCTATTTCAGGGTTGTTGCTGCAAAAGTGGTTGACACCAGTAAACATGTGTCAATAGGATTTAGCTATGAAACATAGTGAATTTCACCGGGAAATGAATTGGGTAAACCTTTATCTTCATATTTACCCCGGCAGTAAAAAAAATAATTAAAAAAGTATAAAAAAAAGTATATGTGATACTTTTCAAAACACATTCAGCAAATAGTGTCGCATAGCAGTGGACAACAAATTCAATAACACACTCTACCATCGGATGTTGCAGTGTGTAGTGATAGATGGGGGAGTCCCCAGACTGTGTATACCTTTCTTATTAACTCTTATAATGTATAATGTTATTAACTCTTATAACTCTTATAATATAACTCAACAATTAATTACCAGCCACTTACTCTCATTGCAACTTCACAAAGCAATAGCAATTCACCTACACAAGGACATGGTTTCAATGTTGAGTTTATTATGTTGCAGGTTGTCCAATAAAAATGGTTAACATTGTGCAGCTGTTCCCTACATACTTACGAAATCATTCATCGTATTATTTTCTGGGCCAAGTAGAGCCTCTATTAGGCCTCTATTGGTCTATATTATCGACATTGATACTGAAATGTTTTTTTTTTAATTTAATGGGAAAAAAACTCTGAAACTGTCACATATATAAATACTGATACACATTCATTGCTATCAATGCATCAAGAGATAACTACTCTATTTTGGGAGGAACATGATGTAAAAGCAGAGCTCTTTTTGCGCTGCTCTCTATTTAACCTGAGTCAAAACCCATTTTGTCCCAGACCTTCATTGCCTCCACTGACCCCCTGCGAAGTGGGTGTGGCTCTGTCTGCAGTAGTATTACGCACAGCCTCTCTGCATCACTGTGGTGTTACGTATGTGTGGGGGGTGAGAGCAGCCACTGGCATTAGCGGAACCTACCATCTGCCTCAGATTCACAGGGGTGGATGGTCCTGATGCGGCATCACTGCAATCTACATCAGCTTTCCAAACGTGTGTTGTTCATCAAGTGGAGCCAAATTGTTTGTGTGCTGTAGTGTTTTGACTGAATTCCTGGGCTCAGTATAAGCTGTTCTTGATCATGCATTGGATTCTCCTTCATTCTCCACCCCTTCTTGTCCTTCTCTCCTTCAATACCCGGTAGTCCAACGTGGCCAGGTGAACGAATGCAGTCATGACGATAGACAGCCTGCACAGTGTGAGGGATTATATATTAACACCAAGCAGCTCAAATTCTCTTAGACACACAAACACAGGAGTATACATATACCCGCGTAGCCAAGTGGATACCATTTACAGCGTCAACACTGAAGCCAGAAGAATGATGCCAAGGAGACAAGAGGAGTGTCTCCACACAGCAACTACACAGTAGTATCAGGAGAACAGGGGAAGAATTTAACAGATGGACGAGGAAACGGAGGGCAGCTTCTGTCCGGTCACCATGGAGGTCTGGACCTCAGCTTCTGAGGAGGAGGATGAAGACAAGACCGCCTTGACTTCTGTGGAGGAAAATATGAAGAAGGAAGGATTCTGTAACAGCAATATGAATAACAATAATAATAACAACAACAACAAGGAGACCCTTTGCAGGGAGGTGACTCCAGGTAAGATAAAGCAGAGTGTGATGTGTAGAAAAAAACTCAACAAAATATAAATGACAAAAGCCTTTAAAGGCATGTAGAGACAAATGATATAGAGTGCACTGAAAGACTAACAAAGGAGTGTCGTGTCACATTCAGTGTTTTATTTCTTATCAAGCTTTGAAAATTTGTATTTTCTTTTCATGATGCATTTAATTCTGAAGGACTTATGGAAGTGTGTTAATGCTCAGTAATGTGCTGTGTGTATCGCAGAATGCATCATGCATCACACATCTACAAGATTCCCTTTTAATTATATGATTGTTTCTGCAGCCTTCGCTATTTAAACTCCTGGAGTTAATTACAAAACTGGTATAAGCCTTGAACAGTTTTTGTAATTATATTCAGTTTTCTGTTTCCTGTTAGTCTGGTGAAGGTCACTGAGCCTGTGTGTGTACATGCCCATAGACGTCACATAAGCACAAGTGTTGTGTATATAAAAGCAGCTGTGAGCATTATGTACACATGCTACAATGTTATTATGAGGTCAGTGCAGTATTATTGTGAAATATTTTAATAGGCAATTTTTCATTTTGGATTACTGATGTTTTTTGACATGTTTAACTAAAGTTGTGAATTAAATGGTCAGATATGCATCTACCTAAATATATTAAAAAAGACGGATGTGGAGTTGAATGTTTGTGACCTTTTAATGTTATGTCTTTTGTTCTCGGACAAAAAACTACAGGTCCATTAATTGTGCTACTGGCCCAGTTTCACTCTTGGATTATTACTAGTCAGTGTATTGCGTATGTTTTAGCTCATTTATGTTTTTTTTATGAAGGATTATTGCTGTGTCCATTGACCTTTATGGTGCAGGCGAATCTTTGTTCATGTGGATGGGTTGTTTGAAAGTCAAATGTCCAGTAAATGTTGTCATGCTTTAATAGGATGGTTAATGTGAGCAGAGCGTCTCCTCTATTTCTCCTCTGCATGTATTCGTTATTTGTCTAACAGGACAGTGGGTGGCACTTGCACAAATACTGTGACACAGTAACCCCTCCAGTACCTGGCTCTAATTTACGTATCAGCGCGACTAACAGATAATTTCAGTAACGATTCAATAGCATAAGCCTTCACAGTTTTAAGGTCTCAAAACATCTTAACCATGTGAAGAATTACTTTGTGACATCTGTGATGTCTGGTGTGCACCTTTGAAAGAGAGGTGCAAACCTCTCTTCAATACCGTTATTCTAAAGGGCGTTGATGGTGGTCTGATCCTCGGGCCCATAACAGACGTCATAAGTATATCCACGTCAACAAGGTTCATCCATAGGAAGAGTTTTAAGCTCCTACTTCATTGCCCTGCCTGGATTTAGTTTAACCCAAACCCTAACACCCCTAGCTGACATAACAGCCTCTCTTTCCTTCATCCTCATTGGCAGCCAGGTCAAGAAGACACAAATCGGGTATTTTGGCAGGTGATATTCGGTAGATGTACGGTTGAGATGAATACTTTATTCACTATTTATTCCTAAAGAAATTAGCCACTCCATTTGGAAGACGGCAAACGGTGCAACAAAGCATGATGCAGGAGTGTTAGACCTCACATCTAAAGTTTTTGTTAAAACATAGAAATCTATGGAAATGAAGAGATTGTCAGTCACAGGTCACAGCTGATGTTGCTTTTGAATGGACTGGGACTGAGGAGGTTTTGAATCAGGGAATTAATATGACAAACAGCACCAGGATCTGTCTGGTGTTTCAGGAGTTATGCATCTCAACAAAGTTATGCACACTTTAAGATGTAATTTACAGTGGTCTAGTGTGTTTCTATCATGCTCCCTGTGATTTAGAGTCATTTAGTTCAAGTAAATACTTAACTTGTAACATGCTGTTATCACATTGTGCAAGTATGTTGACTTTACTGTAGATTTGGGTGTGTTGTTGTAGACCATGAGTAAGTCTTCGAAAACGTCGCAAGGTTTTTAAGGAGTGAGATATTTTTTTTTTCACATTTAATGCAACACTCGTTTTACAGTGTGGTCATATATGTGTTTTTTTTTAAAGAAGTAATTACAGGTAATTGATTTTTAGATCAAGCTTGTCTGAGAGAATGAAGAAGAGCTATGGGACCTATGTTGAATAATTTATCATGTTATAGCTCATCCATTACATTCCTGAAGTATAGTTTCTCTTGCTGTGTTTCCTTTCCTTTCTGTGTTTGTCTTTCATAGACATATTGAACCTGACCTTTGGTTCACGGTCAGTCCCCTCAGCATGGAATACACTTGATTTATGTTACATAATTCATGACAGGCTATACTTTACAGTGCAGTGGTTCACCTCAAGGTTAGTTTCTTTCCATTAGGCTAATTAGATACAAATACAAAGGTCCAATCCCATTGTTTTCTGGCCAAATTCAAGTACATCAATCTAATCAATTCCCATCTCTTTAGTCCATCTTATGTACTACTAATCAAAGATTTCACTAGTGATTTAGTTTTAGGGCTATGCAGCATTGCTTAGAAAGCAGAACTGCTGTATTTAATGTACATGTTGAGAATCATTCATCAACTTTGAATATTTACTTGATATCTGACACTGAGACTGCTTATTCGGGACTACATACTACACCATAATATACTACCTGAATTTCAGAATGATCATGGTGTATTTGTTCAGCTTATTTGTGAAAATACTGTAACTTAAGTAAGAACAAAAAAAATATAATCACAAACTGATGAAGTCAAATGGTGAAACTAAACCACCATTCAGTTTTGACACTTAAATGTTATCCTAAAAACAAACTAGTCCATTACAATAAACAATTAGTTTTAATTCCCCCAGGAAAATGAGCCATTCACCTTTCATAAATCTTAACACTAGTGAAATGTTGGCTATAAATAAACAGGTAAATATAGTTGGAAGTCTGGGGTCAGTTGTTGTTCTCCCTCCATGATGTACATTTGTCGCTGGTGTGAGTTTAGTTCCATTAGCGTCTCCTGTTGAGCTATATTGGTATCTAGTAGAACGAGGTCCTTAAGGATGTCTTATCTGGCCTGAACAGGATCAGGCTAAGAGGATCAGTATCTGGATGACCACTTGGAGATGTTATGGTCTGTAGCAAGATCTTACAGGAGAAGTGAGCTGCAAAAAAAGCCAATAACATGGGTTTTCTTTAGCTTTATGATGGGCTATTTACTATTATGGACTTTTTTTGTTCTTATTTGACTAAAATATATATTTTTATATAGCTGTGGAACCAAAAAAAGCTCAAAATCCCAAATCTGTTAACCTCTCCAACAAAAATAAGCATATTTACCACAAGTTGACATCTCAGTGAAATATTCATAAAAATAAAAATAAATTATGTTTTATAGTATGTATCGGCACAAATAAGGTTTCCTGCATAGGTACAGAAATGTGGTCTCAGGTATGATACTTTGATATTATCTGAGCAGTTCGGTCATGGCTGTAGCAGTACCTACAGTTACTGGTTCATGATGTATCATCTCCAATGGGAATATATTATGGAGGCAGCCCTTGTTTTAGATCAACATTATACAATCTATGAAAATAATCCAAATAGGAAATATTTATAATCCGTAATCCTTATTTCAGCAGAGCAGCTCACACACTAAAGGGTAACAGAGAATGTTATCAACAAAAGCAAAGGTGTTTTTTGTTGTTGTCGTTTTTTTACAAAGTGCAGTTAATGGTAAAACCACCATCGTAACTTTAACATAATTACTGTACTTAAAAAAACATTTAAAGAGAAAAAGATATATTATTATTTTATTACTCTACTATTATTCACAAATTTCCCCACGGTGGGATCAATAAAGTTCTATCTCATCTTATTTTATCTTTATTTATTTATTGATTTAATGCAGATTTGTTTGGTGGCTGGTTGGGGAACAAAAGGACAAGAGTTAGATCTTAATACAAACTCTTCCATTACCTTCTCATTGTTTACAGATGACTGTCATTATCCGTTCATTCCATACTGTGTTGTTACAAATTAGTGCCCCACTTCTGATTCCATTCATTTAATCCTGCTCTCCCTCCTCCCTCAGTGTTGTGCTCAGACAGAGTGGGCCAGGTCACCAAGACATATCATGACATCAAGGCTGTCACCAACCTGCTGGAGGAGGTAAGAGCGAGACACACAGCAGATGAAGGGGTTTACAGGGGATTAAAGTTATCCACCACCATTGTTGTCACTTCAGTCCAGTCACAGGAAACTACACTGCTTAAAAACATCACTGTAAACATGGTTTCTCAACTCCTGTTGTTTTGTCTTTCAAAATTCCCATTTAATCATTGTTAATTTGCCGACTGTGTGCCTTGTTGAGCTTTTACGCAGGTTTTATTCAGCTACATACATGACAAAAATTTACAGTTCTACATAGTGATTTGGTGAGAAGTCATATTGCGGTTATGGGGAACAGTATTGTAATTTGCTATTTGTGTCTGTTTCTTTATAAAATCAAATTTGAGATGTTTATCATTTAAAAGCAAACATACAAAAAAAATATAAAAAACCTTAAAGTGTTGCAACTTTTATTGTGTATTTTTTACAAAGTCTGATTCCATGCTTACTGTCACTCTGGCACAGTTTCATACGACAGTGACAATAAAGGAAGTCTGTACACCTCCAGTGTGTACGAAACTCAAATGTATGCCTTTTACAGTTTTGTAAATCGCACGTCTTGACTCGATCAGTTGTGCATCTGTAGCCTGTGGTGTCTGTCCACCACAGACATGAAATAAAATACATAATATTAACAATGAAAATACGGTTACGTTTCACCGGTTAGCAGCTGTGAGCGCTATGCTAATGGTGGCTGCGGACTTTCACTGCCGTTTCTCTCCAAAGGACGCATCAACGGCCCCTCGTTATCGTTATCATCTCTGGGACTTCAATCATGTCTATGTGGTCCATGTTGTGCAAGAATTCAATTTGTTGTGTTTCTGTTCTGTTCTTTTTTTCTACTCTTTGTATTACGCTGCTGTGTGTGAAATTTCCCCTTGGGGCTTTATTCAATTCAGTTTAATGCAAATGTGCTCTTTTGTTATGCATCGTTGAGGGAAGTAATTTTTCTAATCTATCACTTTTCAGAAAGAGCGTGACCTGGAGTTAGCGGCACGTATCGGCCAGTCCCTCCTGAAGCAGAACCAAGATCTGACAGCACGAAATGAAATGTTGGATGAACAGCTAGAAATCGCAAAGGAGGAGGTACAGTCCCACGAGAGCTATGTGTCACATACACAGCCTAAATAAAAGGTGGTGATGTAACTGTATATGTCAGACTGGAGTGGTGATGGTCTTTGTTTTTTTCCCAGATTGCGCAACTGCGTCACGAACTTTCTATGAGAGAAGACCTTCTTCAGTTCTACGCAAGCACTGAAGAAATCGAGAACACTGAATCACACTCGCCGTAAGTACAGTTTGACATTCTGTGGAATGGTGAAATAGAGCTTGTTTTAAAGCAGACCCCAGAAGGTCAAATGGTTTAGAACTCTCCATTTGACCTTCAAATCCTTCTCATTTTGTCTCCGAACACGCTGAGGAATGTCTAAAGAAAAGCTGCAATTTATGTCTTAGATTCAGAGTAGCACCAACTTAATTAAAAGGAGTAATGTTTGAGTCAGGGGTCCCCAACACCCAGTCCACGGACCGGTACCGGTCCATGGATTGGATCCGGTGGATCATTTGGTACCTGTGTGCAAAAAAATTCCTTCATGGTACTAATTATAGTTTTTTATTAGAGCTTCCAGATTTTATTTTGAAAAACGTTTGTTTCCGCCTTCGCCTCACTGCTCCACAATTTTAATTTTTAGCTAAGCACAAGCTAGCCCTTAAAAAAATTAGCCAAAAACAAAAGTCATTGCACAGCTTTTTCGGGAGGAAACAAGTAAACCGTGACACAGCAGAAGTGTCGCAGACTACCAGCAAAAAGAAAGCTTCATTTAAAAGAAAATATCAAGATTCCTACCTAAGTTATGGGTTCATTGCAATAGGTGATACACAAGAGCCACACCCGCTATGCGTTATTTGCGGTGAACAGCGAAGTAATGATGCAATGAAACCCTCAAAACTGCTTCACCACATTCAAACAAAACATCCTGAGTTAAAAGACAAGCACTTGCAATTTTTTGAAAGAAAAAAACGTCAACTTGAAGGACAACAACTCAACTCTGTGAGACGAGTTTTCTGCGGCGACAGCCACCAAAACAAGACTACGGAATAGACTGGATATACGCAACACAATTAGAGTGTCACTGTCTCCCATCACCCCCCAGATGGGACCATCTAGTAGCAGGCAACAAGCCCAGGGTTCCCACTGAACTACATTATGGTTAGTTTATAGTATCGTACAGAATTATTGTGATTGCCTAATATAAAGTACGGTCGTTGTATTCAGATTAAATACTGAGAATTGACAATGGTTTTTATTATTTTAAACACCTCCGCCTCTTACCTATCCGCGGAAACATTTTCATACATAAAACTGGTCCCTGGATCAAAAAGGTTGGAGACCACTGGTTTAACTGAAATATTAACATTTAATGTATACTACGATGAAGCAAGACAACATTTGGATTTGATGTTTTACTTTGCTTTAAAAGTTTTCCTTCTGAATGTCTTCATGATGGAGGTTACTTTGTACTGCAGTGACAGAAGCTCACTGATTTAATTACGGTTTTAATCATTTCTAACATTTTTGTTCCATAAGTGGGATACATTTTAACAAGTTAACTTTTTTCCAGAATAAAAAGGAATGAATCATGCAGCTCTCTCAGCAACTTTGTCCACTATGACTTCCTGCAGAAGAAACTCAAAGGTTTAGAGGAGGAGAACCGCAAACTGCGATTAGAGGTATGTAGTCAAAGGATGAAATGACGCATCCTTAACTAAGATGTAGCATCTTGACATGTATTAATATCAGAAAAGTAAGGGTATAATGTTTGTTTACAAATGTTCATTTAGGCTAGTGAACTAACCACCGAGACGACAAACTATGAGGAACAAGAGCAGGAGCTGATGATGGTGTGTGTAGGGGAACTGTGTAAGTCCTACTCGCAGGTGCAGTTATCTTTTTGGGTTTGTGTTTTGTTTTACAGCCACCCCGTAATAATTGCATTCATATTATTTGTGTTTTTCAGCGTCAGTGAACAAACAGGTTGCCGACCTGTCAGAGGAGCTAGCACGGAAAGTAGAGGACTCCTTCCGACAGCAGGAGGAGATCAGCCTGCTGCTCGCTCAGATAGTCGACTTCCAGGCTCGCTGTAAAGGGGTAAACACACTATGTCTTGTCAAGATGCACTCAAAAAGAAGACATTAATCTGAAAAACTAGCATATAAAGTTAAATTAAAACCAAACTAATAAGCGTCAGTAACTCAGAATGGAAATAAATCTGTGATGCACTGTTATGACTAAAGGTTGACTGAACTACTGAATAATATGAAAACTCAATGACTTCCTTTTTTTTTCATCCATCAGCTGACCCATGAGAACGAGGAGCTGAACCAGCACCTGGGTGCCTCCCGTGAGGGCAACATCAAACTGAAATCTGAGGCAAGACATGTCACAAGTCTTTGACAGAAAATGTTCTTTGAATCCTTGTCCAGTTGGAGTTTGACAGGTATCTCTCCTTGTCTCCAGCTCAAGGATCTGCAGGACAAGTACTCGCAGTGTGAGGACATGCTTGGGGAGGCCAGGGAGGACATTAAAAACCTACGGAATAAGAGTCTGCCCAATAGTACAGTGCAGCGCTACACGGCGCTGGCCTCAGTCTTGCCCATGGACTCTTTGGCTGCAGAGATAGAAGGCACTTTCCGTAAGGGCCTGGACACCCCGACTCCATCCAACTACAAGTGAGTCTGGGCTTTGTCTCTGATGCTGCGTGTCACACCTTTAAAACCACTCTGCAGCGGCAGACCTCACAACCAAAACTCAAGTGGCCTATGTTCAAGTACAGACAAACCTCGGTGCTCGACCATAATTTGTTCGAGAAGCCTGTAACCAGAAACCAGATTTGGTCCAGTACCGAATTCATTTTCCCCATTTGAAATAATAGAAATAGAATTTAATTTGTTCTTGAGTGTGAAATTGCTTACCATTTGATAATCCTAATGTTATTTTTACATCAATAACAAATTGGATGTAAATAATGGTAGCATATAATAAAATATAACCAATGGAATTTTTTTCTTCCCTTTCGGTGATTCCATTGTTTGGTAAGCACCGTCACTCCTACTGCAACATCACTTGCTTCTATAACGTCCTTCTGTTTAAGAATTGTTCTAATGGTCGACTTTCCCATGTTGTACTCTTTGGCAAGGTCTGAGACACGCTTACCACTTTCACACTTTTGTATGAGTTCCCTCTTGAATTTGATAGTGGTATGCACAGTTTTACGTTTCACACCACCACCAGTATCACTGCTTCTCTTCTGAGACATTATAAGGGCACAATGGAAATAGCAAAGTCAAAAATAAGGCATCAAACAACGCGCGCACACACACAAGTAAACGTCCAAACAGTACGGAGACCACGTGGCAGGTAGGCAGACCGCTTCGGTCGCTCGGGTATTGTTGAGTTCGACTCCGGTTTTTGTTGGGCCACTGGGTTGGGAAAAATGTAAACTTTTGGTTCGAGTACCGGTTTTGTTCGAACTGTGAAATGTTCTGATACCAAGGTTTGTCAGATTCAGATTTCCTTTATTGTCATTGCACAGACCAATGGTCTGGTAACAAAATGTCATAAAGCAGCAGCACGGAGTAGAAAAAAAGGGCAGAGCAGATGCACAACAAAATTGAAATTCTTGCACAACATAGACAATATATACAGTATACATGATTGAAGTCCCGGAGTTGATAACGATAATGAGGGCAGTGATGCGTTGTTCAGAGTTGAGAGAGTGACTGTCGTCACAGGCTACTGTTAGCATAGCGCTTTAGCTGCTAACCGTTATCCAAGCTGCAACAGATCACAACCCGTAACTCACTCACACGCACCTTCAATCCTCCCCCCTTCTCCTCATTCTTCCGTCAGCTTTCACCAGCAGAAAGCCAACCAAAAAACGAAATAGCCCCATGGAGTCTTGATCCAGGACTCGTTCACAGCGTTAAACTTTAGGTGCATGGTCTGGACTACGTGATGACTCTGACACGTGCCAGGGCTCTTTTGTGAGACAACACTTAGTTTTGAGACCTTGAATTCAGGTGTTTGTTTTGTCTTTTCAACATTTTCTGGCGCTTCCATTTTAAGCTGTTTGACACTTGGGTTTTCTTTAACCTTCATCTTCCTATGGAAGTGCAGAGCTGCCACGAAGGTAAAAAAAAAAAAAAACTTGTTCGAACAAGAAGACAAACTCGTCTGAATGAGTTTACAGGAGACCTCCCATGATGCCTCAGTGGTGGATATTTGGGCTATGACTTTGACTTACATGCCATTCGCAGCATCCGTATGCACACCAGAGACTGGAGCAGGTGGAATGATGGATTGAAGCCCCTATAGACACCCATAACATCAGCAAACTTCGAAATGAAGATTAAAATGAAGAAAGAGTGAAACTGTTCCTCTTGTTCGGATGAGTTACCGTTGTCATTCAGACGAATTGCCGTTGTCGTTCGGACGAGTTACTCTTCTCGCTCTTCCTTTCACAGTTTGCTGATGTTATGTACAGTTGTGCTCAAAAGTTTACATACCCTGAGGGGAATTTGTGATTTTTTTTTTTTGACCATTTTTCAGAAAATATGGACGACAACACAAAAACTTTTCTATCGCTCATGCTCAGTGGTTAGGTGAAACCATATATTGTCAAACAACTGTGTTTACTCTTTTTAAATCATAGTGACAACAGAAACTACCCAAATGCCCCTTATCAAAAGTTTACATACTTTGCAGATTTTGGCCTGACAACATACACACAAGTTGACACAGTTGGGTTTGAATTGCTACTAAAGGTAACCATCCTCACCTGTGATCTATTACATAATGATATAATCAGTGTGTGTGAATAGAAGGTTCCTGACAGACGCATGCATCTTTCATTCAGTGCTGCACTGACATATCTGGATTGTGAGTCATGAGGAGAGCCAAAGAATTGTTCAAGGATCTGCGGGAAAAGGTAATTTCTAATATAAAACAGGAAAGGGATATAAAAAGATGTCCAAGGAATTGAGAATGCCGATCAGCAGTGTTCAAACTTTAATGAAGAAGTGGAAAATGTAGAAATCAAACCATACTTGGGTAGACCAACAAACATTTCAGCGACAACTGCCAGGAAAATTGTTCTGGATGCAATGAAAAATAACTTCAGCTGAAAAGGACTCTCTGAAACAAAGTTGTGTTGATGTTTCAAGATGCACAATAAGGAGGCACTTGAAGAAAAATGGGCTGCATGGTCCAGTCGCCAGAAGAAAGACATTACTACACAAGTGCAACAAAGCATCCGGCTTATAGTACAACAAACAGCACAGAGACGAGCCTGAAAACTTTTGGAACAAAGTAATTTGGAGTGATGAGACCAAAATGGATCTTTTTGGCCACAACCATCAATGTTCGATTTGGAGAGGATGAAATGATGAAAGGTACACCATTCCCACTGTGAAACACGGAGGTGGATCGCTGATCTGATGTTGTAGGGATTTGTGAACTGCAAAGGCACAGGCAACTTGGTCAAAATTGATGGCAAGATGAATGCAAAATGTTATCAGAAAATACTGGAAGAAAATTTGCACTCATCAGTCTTGAAGCTGCGCATGGGACCAACTTGGACGTTCCAACATGACAACGATCCAAAACACAAAGCCAAGTCCACCTGTCATTGGCTACCCCAGAATAAAGTGAAGGTTCTGGAGTGGCCATCTCAGTCTCCTGACCTCAGTATTACAGAGCCACTCTGGGGAGATCTCAAATGTGCACTCTATGCAAGACAGCCCAAGAATTGAGAGGAACTGGAGGCTTTTTGCAAAGAAGAATGGGCAGCTTTACCACCTGAGAAAAAAAGCTTCATCCACAATGACCACAAAAGACTTGAAGCTGTCATTGACGTTAAAGGAGGTAATACAAGGTATTAAGGACTGGAGTATGTAAACTTTTGATCAGGGTCATTTTGGTAGTTTCTGTTGTCATTATGATTTAAAAAGAGTAAACACAGTTGTTTGACAATATATGGCTTCACCTAACCACTAAGCATGAATGATAGAATTTGTGATTTTTTTGGCCATTTTTCAGAAAATATAAATAATAACACAAAAACTTTTCTGTCATGGTATGTAAACTTTTCAGCACAACTTGTATGTCTATATCGCATCTATAGGTTCTTTCATCAGTCATTCCACCTGCTCCAATCTCCGAACGGGATGTAAATCAAAGTCATACCCCAAATAACCATCACTGAGGCATCATGGGAGGTCTCCTATAAACCCATTTGGACGAGTTGTTCTTCTCGTTCGAACCATTTATTTATTTATTTATTTACCTCCGTGGCAGCTCTGAGTTTCCATATCTTCCTGTCCCTCCTCGCTTATATTTCATTGTGTGTGTGTGGAAGCTTCCCTTTCCTGCTGAGAACATTCCTTTTTTTACTCCTCTCTTTTGACAATGTATTCTTTTCCTGATCCAGTTTTCTTAACTTGTCTCTTTGGATTGTTGTTGTGAGCCTTTTTAACCTGGAATCAATTCTCTGTTTTAATGTGTTTTTACATATGTGAACTCGTCCAGTTTTCCTCCTTGAAAATGACAGCACTTTTTTCATTCATTTATCTTCCAAACCCGCTTTATCCTTTGCAGGGTCGCGGGGGTCACTGGAGCCTATCCCAGCACTTTTTTGTCTTAGATAAAGTATCTTACTTTTCATGCCCAAAAATAAACTGCTGTTGTGTTTTTGTGTTTTGCAGGAACCACCCACGGCGTGTGTTTGAGACTGTGAAGGTGGCCAACAAAAGTGGGAGAATGCGTTCTCGGTGTCACTCCCCTGGGCTGCCGGGCTCTAGCCCTGGGTCTGTCCGATCCAGTTGTACTAGCACCCCCCGAACCAGCTACTATGGCTCTGACAATGCCAGCCTTACCCAGGAGTGCAAACCTAGCCACAATCACACCCACAAAGAAGACAACAGGTATGTTTTTGATTCTACTGCTCAACAGGAAACACTTAACATTACTAATAAACACCTGATATATGCGTGTGTTTCTATATGGGTAAGAATATAAAATATGAATATAACTCAGTTTAATGTCGTCAAACACATGATGTCAAAGCATCAAAGCAGTTGACACATCAAGTCTTCTTACTGCAGTGTTAGTGGGCCAAAGCGTCTTGGCCAGCCCGGCACACCAGGAGGCCAGGACCTGGAGGCTGCACTGCGCAGTTTGTCTGTCCGACAGCAGAACCACACATCTGAGCGGCCTTTCTTTGATGTGGAGCGCGAGCGTAAACTCCGTGCCTTGGCATCAAAGTGCCAGGAGGGCGAGAACTCCAGTGGTTTCCTGACCCCAAATGACAGCCTGGCCTCCAGCCCTGCTGCCTCCACTGGCACCAACTACTCCAACGGCAGCTCCAGGCACTCGTGTGGCTCATCAGGAGGATCCAGGTCATACCTGCCTGACCGCCTGCAGATCGTCAAACCCTTGGAAGGTAAAAGCCTGTAGAAAATTGGATCCATACAATTGTTAGATAAATTTGTCCAAGTCTATAGGAGGTCTTCCTTGTTGATCTCTTGTCTATGTCAGCATCTCATCTGATGAACACTTGAAAGACGTATGAATATTCAAACAAAAACATCTGAGCATTAAGGTTTGCAGTGTTAGCATATGTAGTCACTGTCTGCAGTCTTTATCAGAGATTTTCATTATCTCTGTGAGGAAATTTGGTCCCTGCATTTTACCAATAATACGCACACGCATTAGCATCAGCTTCAGCACATAAAACATATAAAAGGAGATCAGTGATAAACTTTTGGAACTTTTCTAATGAAAATATTCATGGTTCTTTTTCTTTCTTAGATGCTTCTTAGTTTTCTCATGTCATGATCAAACTGGGTCAAGAACTGAAACTTATAAGTTGACACAACATCTTTTGGTCTTTAGGTTCAGTAACTCTGTACCACTGGCAGCAGCTGGCCAAACCGAACCTGGGGGGCATCCTGCACCCGCGTCCTGGAGTTCTGACTAAAGACTTCAGGGAGCTGGAGGTAGATGTTCAACACGTCTACAGCCTTAACGACCTGGAGGAGGATGAACCCGACCTGTCCCAGTTCATTGGAGCACGCAGCATGGGTACGACTGACCACAGTCCACACATATTCATCTCCCATCATCGCCCTCTACAGGTCGCTTCAAGTAATTCCACATAATTTATATAATAATTTTCCAGTGTGATTTATGTGTCAGTTTCCAAATAAATTTTTCCTTGTATTTAATCTTTCCTAAATTATTTAATATCATTTCTAACAATATTTTCCTCAGCATTTTGCGTTTCTTTTCAGAAAAACTTACCTGTGTTTCCATATTTATTTCACTACTCATGCAGATATTCTTCAAAGCGCAGAGTATATTCAAAGGTTATTGTATCGAAATGGAAAAAAAAATGAAGAAAAATGGACTTTTTCTGTAAAATCTTGGGGCAGCTGTGGCTCGGGTGGTAGAGCAGGTCGTCTGGTAACCAAAGGGTTGGCGGTTCGATTCTCTGATCATGTGCCGTTGTGTCCTTGGGCAAGACACTTCACCCCCCTTGCCCATCCCTTTGTCGGAATGTGTGTGAATGATGACCCTGCGATGATCTAGTGCCCTGAGTAGCTGGAATAGGCTCCAGTGACCCCTGCGACCCTGCAAAGGATGCAGTGGGTTTGGAAGATTAATGAATGTAAAATCTGTCATTAACTGAACATAAAAACAAGTGTGTCCATCCACTGTCATTGACAGTCAGCTTCATGGGTTTTACTGAATCAATTTTCTGAATGTCCAAAGGGGTGGTGAAAAGATAACGGTGAAAAGATAACTGTATTTTACTCCAATTATTTACATGTTACGGATTGACTAGATTAATGCACTTATTAAACAGTTGTTATTAGAGTTTAGCTCACTAGATGTTTTTGTTATGACTGTGACTGGGTCTTTATGGGTTAAGTCCCATTCATGCTGTTAGTGTAGTTTCTGGCCTCATCGTTCCTTTAGTGTCCAACTAATTTCCCTTGTGTAGTTAAATGTGCTTTTTTCCTTCCATTATGTCACAGTCTCTCCATCTGGCCCTAACCTCCCCCAGACCTGTCCCACACATACCATTACCACCTGCCAAGCCCTCCAACCCTCCCTCCTCATCCCATCCTTCTCAACTAGGTAAGAGCACACACATGTATTATTTCATCTTTAATGCCTTATTTAATTTAAGTTTGTTCCAATCAGTTTTATGCCAAAACTTCAGCGACCCTCTTGAAAATCAGAAGCAAGGATTCTTTGGTGTCCATCAAACCCACATGTTATGTTTACACTGTCACTTAAATTCAACAAATACTATTTTCTGCACCTTCCATGCTTGTCTTCTACATCTTTGACTAAGTTTTCCTACATTTACCCTTGCAGGGGCAAAAAACGTCTGTCGAAGCTTTTTCTCCAGCTCTAAAAGATGCCCACAGGTCAAAGTAAGAGCCAGATGTAACTGATAGACTCTGGAATGCTGGCAGATATCATTAGTAATCAGGACAGAGGCACAGTACCATTTAACTTAATAACACGTTGGCAAATGCCCACAGAAATATTAAAAACTAAATTTGTTTTGCTCATTGAAGTATCCAGTGCTGTGCCTTTCCTTCACCACCTACTGACATACGGCTCTTTCTTAAAGTCTGAATTGTCCTCTAACCTAACGTGTTTTTAACTAATAACGTGTTTTCGTCACGGCATGGTGTCATACTAACATGATGTATCTCTATGGCCTGCCAAACCCCTCTAACACGGAATGCACCAACCAGAACTATTTACACTGTCTTGAAGCAGTCAGTGAATTTAAGTGCATGCCACTTCTGCACACTGCTATTGTGCGTGTGTGTATTAGTGTTTTATTACTGATCTGCATTTCTTTGTGTCTGCAGCCTTCACACTTCCGGCCTGCCAGCTTGTCGGACCTGTGAGCACATGAACTCTTCATCTCTATCTCACCACCAGCACTTTGGCTCAGAAGGCGTGGCTGTCACCACTGCTGCTGCAACCACCACTGTCACCACCGCCACATACACATACACAACCACCTCATCGCTGGGACTCGTGCAGCTGTTGCATGAACGCGGCATCTCAGCCTCCCCCAATCCCCACACCCTGAACCACCCCCACAGTAAACCTCAGAAACCTCCCTTCTCCACTGCAGAGGAAAAAGGCGGAGACCCACCGATAGTCGAAGACAGACGAATGAACGGTTTCAGCTTCAACTTGGTGGAGAAGCTCCAGAGCCTTGGGTTGCACAAAGTGGCAGCTTGGGGAGTGAGTGGCCTCGAGCAGACATCGAGTCGGACGACAGCCCCAAAGCTAATATAAGACCATTCTGTCACACACACACACATACGCACACACCCCCACCCCGCCCTGCCCCGCTCATTCACCATAGTGACTTTGAATCAAGTCATGTGATTCAGAACTGTGCAGTGTAGGGGCCCTTCCTGCACCCGTATCCTTAAAAAAAAGCCAGAGAACGTGCTCGAGCCATATACATGGTTTATTTAAGTGTCATAGTGTCTGATAGTGTTTGAATCTCTGAACTGTAATCCTCATGATGGTGTACTTTTCACATCTTCATCTCAGGACAATCCTCCAGTCACCTCACTATCCAGCCTGCACGAGCACTCTATTTTTACACAAAAAGGAACCACATCAAGGAACAAAAATAGTTTTCTACTGTGTTTTGTGGTTATTTAACATATTTTCCCCTGTCACTACTTTAAAAACTAACCTTAGCACCTGTCATTTTATTGAACTGTATATAACAAGGTGTCATTCGGGACAGAAAAAAAACAAACAAAAAACTTACGTACAATAATTTATTGTTGAATCAAATGACTCAAGCAATGCTGTCACTGAAAAAACATTGAAATGCACTAAATTTCACTTTGGTCTTCCTGCTTATTGGCTGCTGCTCTAAAAGCATGTCGTATACAAGGTGAGCATTTAAGAAGCACTGAAATGACCCAATCGGGGACGATACACTGACTGAACTGAATACTGTTGAGTGTCACCCTAAGCTGTCGAAACCCACCATTCATCACCTGTTGAATTGTGCTTGTATTGAAAATGTCTGACTTCATTCTCAGCCAAACCTCACCAAAAACAGATCAGGATTGTTATGCTGCATCAAAGGCAGAATGGGATTTTTTTTTTTGGGAATACAATATGTGTATTTACAAAGCGGCTTCAAATCTGCTGTATTTTTTGTCATCAGGGATTTTCCAAACTGCTGGGATGTAAATGAAAACAAGAAAAGCCACGACGGGCATTTTAAAGTCACGATTTGAAGAAGATTCCTTATTTAAAGTAGAGGAAAGGAGTCATTATTGTTATTTAAGCAGCATGTTTCGATGGAGTGTCTCTATAATCAGTTGTAGCAAAAAGGCATAGGATACTGTGGATTAAAAAGGGAAGAAGTCATAAATTTATGGTTATGATCATGTAATACGTTAATCAACCAAACCATTGTTTCTCTGCACTACTCTGTTCTGTGTTAGTATCACAGCTGTATATGTAGCTCTGTGTGTAAAGTGTACCAACTATGAATAAAACTTTACATTTCTATCGGGTTTGTCATGATGATGGAATGTATCTTTCTAAATTGAAAAAAAAAAATGTAAAAACAGGTGGGATGTGTAAAACGTAGACACAAGCAGGATGCAATGTTTTACAAATCTCATGAACCCATAGTTTATGGACAATAGAGCTGCTATTTAGTCTTGGCAAACGGATCTATTTTAAGAGTTTTAGAAGAATTTAGTGGATGTCTGAACAGTCAGTGACATCACTGGGTATAGTAGTAGTAGTAGTAGTAGTAGTCCATCAGTCTGAAAATACTGCCTTAAAATTGTGGACCACGTTCTGACTCATTCGTTAAAGGTGTGTAGACTTTGAATATCTTATCAACTGAGGTACATGATGTAAACATGATCGTCGGTGCTGGATGCCAGTGGTCTTCTCATGCTCTATTGTCTGTGAAGTATGAGTTTAGGAGATTTGCATTTTGGTTTTCGCTTTACATATTGTCCCAACTTTTTTTGGAATTGGAGTTGTATAACAAACTAACAACTGACACACGGTTATCCTGGGGCTTTTGGGTTTTTTGGCCTCTGAAGTTGGACCATGTTTCGGTGGTCGGTGATTTATCTGTTTAAGGTCAAGGTCACTGTTCATCCGTACTTTGTTCTGGAGTTCAGCTGGACCGGAATTGTTCTTGGGAGACATTTCATCTCTTGAACCACTTGAACTTTGACAACTAAGGATGTCTATGAAAACAACTCAACTTTTCATTTGGTGCCGTTTCAATGAATGTACCAGTCTCATACTGTGCGTCAGGACAGTTCTACTTCTGTCAGTTCCCACATGTATGTCCTCTATATTTAACCCTGATGTGATTTATCACCATTCATCAAAGCTCAGGTTAAAGTTGTTGGTTTAATGTATTAGAAATAGAGAAAATGAAGGAAAACGTGACATTTTCAGCAAAGATATAGAATGTCTATGTTTCCAGATTGGTTCTTTTACTGCACTATTTCATCCTAGCAGGACTTCTACCAGTGGTTTTGAAATTAATACACGCAGCTGCTCGAATCACTCTGCAAAAGTCTTTAATTTTAACCTTGAAGTGCTGTTATGATGTCAATTGTACAAAACCTGGGCAAAAAAAAAAGTGAGCAGGTCTGAGCTGTTAAACGTTCATCATCTCCAGGTCCTTTTCCACATCCCGGCGTCCAAAGTCCACCCAGCCTTGGTAGTCACGGTCGGTCATGCACTCAGAGCTCATCAGGTCTGTGAACAAACCATTCCTACATGAAGCACACACAGGCTTTCAGTTTACATGCACACACGTGTCTCTGCCCGCTCATTCACTTTTCTTATCGTCAAAGTAAATAATAATTAGATGGTGTCTGTCAACAGCCTCACCCTTCATACCTGAGATGGCTTGCATGATTTGTTTGGTCATAATCTCTCGTTCATCCTCCGACAGGTGTGTCCGTCTCACGATCCGTGTAGTCTGCGAGTATGGGATGTCCTTCCTGCTGGTTGAGTCTCTGACTTTATCTCTCTTGGCTAGAAGCTTGTGGGGATTATTTCTGTCATCTCTGTCTCCGGGTGCAGAGCGTTGAGGAGCTGAAGTTGCCGTGGATACAAGTAGAGCCAGTGCAAACGCCACTCCTGCTTTTACGTACATGTCTGTGCATCAGGCATAAAAGGTTTGAATGAAAAAGACATGCAGATATTATTCAGTACGTGAAAATGTCAACGTGAGGTTTACACTACCTGTGAGGCAAGACCAGATATGTGCAGTGATCTCCAGGACGTGAGGGGCTTCTGTGGCAGATGGAGCCTGTGCCTCCTTTTATAGCTGAATTATGTGGCCTAAAATCACCAGATGATAACAGTGTTTACAATCAAAGTTTGGATTGACTGAATGATAGATGCTCTGGAAGGATGTGCGTAAAGGAAATGATGGAACAAATAGACTTATATGCTTTCACAGTTACCTGTAAAGGTCTTTTTCTCCTATGAAGACAATAAAACAACTCAATGTATTTGCATTAGGAATCCAATACCTGTTAAGAGCCTTTTTAACCAGAACAGGGGATGTGATGTAAGTGGTGCAAGGTGGTGACAATCAGGATTTATTTATTTATTTATTTTAAGTTAGTAAAACACATCTCTCTTTTTTTTGCCATAAATCTAATGATTTTGCTAAAGTAACCAAAAACAACAAAAAATAAAACATAAAAATAATTTACATGTGCTATAAATGTTGGCAATGGATCAGATTTGACGAATACAAACAGATTTTGATCCTTTCGGGCTGAGTGATATTGAGAAACACTCAATAAATGAATGAAAAATGAATGAATAAACTTTATTGTCATTGCACGTTACAATGAAATTTCTGCACCCCCCCCCGTCCCCCGTCCCCCTGTGCAATCGAGCATAGACAAGATAAAAAACACAAAAGTATATAAATAACACTTGATAATAACATTAAAAAATATTTTTAAAAAAACCTTAAGAGCGTTTTTTTTTAAAGGTGATTAATAGTGTCTAAGAGTTTGAGAACAAAAGTACATCTAAAGTAAATCATAAAGTACATCTCTAGGAAACTGAATCAGGTCAACTGGACTGAGTTTTGTCTTGAAGACGTTTCGCCCCTCATCTAACTGATGAAGTCACTTGGATAAGTGACTTCATCAGGCGGCTGTGGCTCAGTTGGTAGAGTGGGTCGTCCAATGGCCAAAGGGTTGGCTGTTAGAATCCTGGCTCCTACTGTCCATGTGTCGAAGTGTCCTTGAGCAAGACACTGAAGCCTAAATTGCTCCCAATGGAACCTGGTGTGATGTAGCAGCTGTCCACTGGTGTGTGAATGCATTTACATTTAAGGTGAGTGCCTTAAATGCGTAGAAAAGCGCTATAGAAATGCAATCCATTTACCATAAGGGGCAAAATGTCTTAATGACAATCGTCAGTCCACTTGACCAGTTTCGTAGAGATGCCTTTGGTGCTGTTTTACGAAAGTACACTTCTGGTTTTCTATGTTCTGTCTAAACTCAATCAGCTCTGACTCTACAGGTTTCCTTCTGTTCCTCAGTCTATCAGCTGATGGCACAGCATGTCCATCAGCCTCTTTGGTTTATTATCCCCTGCATTGTTTGTCGGTGTCGTCTCAGTTACAGGTGGAGAATTTTAAACTGTTGACAACTTTACAGGTCATCCTCACAGAACAACAACAAAATAAAAGCAACAGGTTTAACGTGTGTAAAGAGTTGGCCTGCATGCGTTGCAGATAACGCATCTGTGATGGGTGTCACCCACTCATGTTTTGAGCGTCGACTGCCAATCACCACTCAGGAAATAATGTTCCTATGAAATGAGGCGTATTGTGTGTGTGTATTTAGTTGGGTTTTTAGAACCTTTTGTTATGTCAATGAGCATCAGTCTACACCCTTTGCTGGAACGGAAAAAACATTAAGCTGAAGTTTGAAAGAAAAATGATAGGAATTAACAGAAACCTGTTTGCTGTCATAAAATTATCTGCGGGTTCTCAGACATTCTTTTCATTTTCACCGTGACATCTTAGTA